>JARQOD010008037.1:0-37133 GCA_033576555.1 Oophaga sylvatica
CAGGTAGCGGTGGCTCGGTCTGTGGCCCTGGCGGTCAGGCGTATGATGGGGGGGGATATTTACAGGGGATATATATACATAGTTCGTGACGCCACCTGTAGTCTTCTGGTAATTTATACCAGCGCTGCTGTAGAGCTCTGAGGGGATGGTGAGGCAGCTAGATGTCGGGTCCCTACAGGTAGGACTCTTCCCTCAGGTCGGTAGTTAAAGCAGGGTTGTGCAGGCATGCAAGTAAATAACTCAGTCTCACACGGTCAGTGTCTTTCCATACCTTTACTTGTAAGATGGTAAGGCAGGTCCCAGGGAGGCTGATCCAAGGAGAATGTGTTTTGAGATAGCAGCTGGACAAGTTAGGGGCCTCCTTTACTTTCACAACGATGAGTACAACCAGCATGAAGCGTAGTTCCCTCTATAACTCCAGCTATTCCATAGCTGTACTGCCCAGTCAGTTTTGTGGTCGGAGCCTTCCTGTGAGAGAGCTGAATTCCTATCTTGCTGATCAGGCTCAAAGTCTTCACTCCCCCTGACCCCAGTTACGTACCGACTATTTAGGGGCTGCTTGCCGCGACCTAAGGTCCGATAAGCCTCTGGTTTTCTTACCACTAAGCATGAAGCTTTAGTGATCCTTCGGTCCCCAGTGACCGGTAACAATGTGCAGGACTTCTTCAATCCAAAAGCACTTTTCAAATATTCCTTTCCACTGTGCCTTTCGCCTTGTCCTCGCTTGTAGCATAAACACTTGTGTAGCCCTGGTGTTAGGCACACGCAGTACCCTGGAGAGTGTGTGGCGAGACAGCAGTTTAATGCTAAATATTCATTCACTCAACATATACTAGACACACCCTTAGGGTAGTGGAGTTTACTCTTGAGGGAGTGGTCAAGGTGTATGTGTTAGAGTGATTTAGTCAGTGCCTGGACTTCAGAGAGGAAGGTCTAGCCTGGACTGAGGAGAAGGAGATTAGTGCAGAAAGTCTTCAGCATCCTGTCTAAAGGACGGTATAAGGTTCAGAGACGTGCTCCTGCCTATTGAAAACTGAGCATCTGTAACTAACTTTGAAGTGAAGGAAAAGAAAGAAGTGACTGCTCGACCCTTGGCTAGTTTGAGTGCTTATGTTACCAGCGTGGACAAGGCGAAAGGCACAGTGGTTTATTGGAATAGTGCTTACGGATTGAAGAAGTCCTGCACATTGCTACCGGTCACTGGGGACCGAAGGATCACTATTGTTACAAGCATAGTGGTAAGAAAACCAGGAATTTACCGGACCTTAGGTCGCGGCAAACAAGCCCCTTATAGTCAGTACGTAACTGGGGTCAGGGGAAGTGAAGACTTTGAGTCAGTGCACGACAAGATAAGAATTCAGCTTCTTCGCAGGAAGGCTCCTAACACAAAGCTGACTGGGCGGTACAGCTAAAGATTAGCTGGAGATTTTGAGGGAACTACGCTTCAGGCTGGTTGTACTCGTTGTATTGGAAGTAAAGGAGGCCCCTAACTTGTCCAGCTGCTGTCTCAAGATACACTCTCCTTGGATCAGCCTCCCTGGGACCTGCCTGAACATCTTACAAGTAAAGGTATGGAAAGACGCTGACCGTGTGAGACTGTGTTATTTACCTGCACCCGACTTCACTAACTTCATAGACCTGAGGGAAGAGTCCCACCTGTAGGGGACCCGACATCTAGCTGCATCACCATCCCCTCAGAGATCTACAGCAGCGCTGGTACTAATTACCAGAATACTACAGGTGGCGTCACGAACTGTATATAAACCTATCCCCTGTAAATATATCCCCAACATACGCCAGACCGCCCGGGCCACAGACCGAGCCACAGCTACCTGTGACAATCCCCATAGACTTCTACGGGCTCGGCTCTGAGTACCCCATTGCCCTGGTAATCCACAATTGTGGTGGCGGGTCGACACAACTTGGCGTCACGAACAGGATGCGAAACTCGCAGAATTGCGAGCCCTGTGTGCCTAAGGAATTGTTTTTGTGAGAAGGACTGTTTGCACTTTTGGCGCCAAAATCGCCATTTTTGTCGCCATATTCGCGCCCTCAGGCGCTGGAGAAGAAGGTGGGCGTACCTTCGTGGGCGTCTACCCCCCTGTGGCGCGAAGAAAATGCCTGCCCTCTCAAAGTGCTATTACAACATGCGATCCTGCCCTACAGCAAAGGAGGTCCGCCTCCTCTTCACCTTCCCTGCGAGGAGGAGGAGACGCAAACCCCACCTCCACGGAAGAGACCGGATGTCTCCGCAGGAAGAAGAAAGAATCTTCTGGAACATCATGGAGGCAGGACGTGTGCAGCCGAGCGGGGAAGCGGAGGAAGGCAGGCCCCGTGCCCCAGCCAAGCTGCCACCAACACCGGAGTTATCCGTGATCCTGCACCTGCAACAGGCGTTGCTAGAGACAAGAGAAGAAAATGCACGCCTGAAGAAGATGGTCCAGTACCAACCTGGCTTTGAAGAAATCGAGAGACGCCGGCGTACCCTGGAACAGCGGAGGCTGTGGGACACGGTGATCTCTCCCCTCAACGAACCCCCACGATTCCAGATACCGAAGAGTCTGCTGCCCAAGGCGAAGGAGCAACCGGAGGCTGCCCCCGAAAGTACCGATCCCGATCCCACCGGTGAAGCGGTGGAAGCGAAGGAGGTTGAGGAGGTACAGCCAATCCCGGAACGCCCGCCCGGCCAAGAGGCCGCAGCAGATGATCGGTCCCCGGCAGGGACACCAGAGGGGTCCTGTCCGTCACTACCAGATGTGGACTGGGACGAGATGGCGCGCCTGGATGACGTCGCCTATACCGCCCAGTGGGAACATGAATGGCAGAGTCGTGAGGAGAAGAAGAAACGCCAGCAGGAGGAAGAGCGGGAAGCTCAGGAGAATCGTCAGCGACAATATGCCGAGCTGATCGCGGACAAAGAGAGTGTCCGGAGAGATAAAGGTACCCTGAGGGAACCGCGGCGGCAGGGGTGTGTGACTGAGTTCCAGCTCCGGAAGGGCTGGGGCTTTATCCGTGAACCGGGCCTCTACCCAGGGGTCTTTGTCAGCAGGCGTGACGTAGAATCCCACCTGCCGCAAGGCCATCCCGGAGGGACTTAGTAAATGGAGATATCGTCACATATACGCGGCACTGGGGAATGAAGGGATGGTATGCCCTTAACGTCACCATCGTCCGTGACCCCGTCCCAGACGCAGGTACCGTCACCATTACCGCAGCGTCCCCGTCTCCAGCTCAAGCAGAATCCGGCCGTGCCCCAGCATCGCCCCCTGCAAATTCATCGCAACTAGCGACCCAGAGTTCATCGCAAAAGAAAGTTATATCTTCATCGCAACATGCGACCCAGTCTCAATCGCAATCCATGACGCGGTCCATATCGCTAACTGTGATTGAAACGCAATCGGTGTCACGTGAAGAAAATGTACCCGTTGCGCCCCTAGAGGTTCGCACCAGAAGTGTGGCGACCCAGACCCTAATCGCAGCACATGATTTGCTAGTCCTGGGATCTAGGGCCCATTGCATTGTTCCAGCCCCCGGGGTGGAAAGTGTATTATTTGAGAATGAATAGATAGTGAGGAAAAAGTGGTGAGATCCCTATCGGGTCTACCAAAAGTAAAAAAGTTTGAAATGTTTTATAAAGTTTTGCACAAATTATATAGTGAATATATATATTTCTAACTGTAGAATGCCCGGCTGGGTAAATGATAAACAGTAACCAGAAAAAGTTTTTGCACTTTCGTATTATGTGATATTATATAATATGTCTTTGGTTTTACATTGGACTTGGAGGTTGAGGACTATGCCAACCCAGAACTTACTTGTAAATAGTTGCGCTTCGGTGCCCTATCTTGGTTTTACATAAACCAGTACCACTACCTCTGAAAACAAAACCCGTGTGGTGTGGCACTGAGTGAGGTCTGCAATCGGATGTCCTGCAGCCCACCCAGGACCCACGTTGAAGGTTTGGTGCGGGTCCTTCACAAGTATATCGTATATTTATTGAATGCTATTTGATACTTTTGTATTTCTATATGTAAAATGTTATTGTTCGCAACGTTCAAGATATTCTCACCTCCCGGATGGGAAGAAGTTATTGTTTAATGTTTATTGCATAAACAAAATGTCTCTTTTGTATTTTACAGCCCGGGAGTGCTGTCTTTTACCATGGGGGAATGTGTAGCCCTGGTGTTAGGCACACGCAGTACCCTGGAGAGTGTGTGGCGAGACAGCAGTTTAATGCTAAATATTCATTCACTCAACATATACTAGACACACCCTTAGGGTAGTGGAGTTTACTCTTGAGGGAGTGGTCAAGGTGTATGTGTTAGAGTGATTTAGTCAGTGCCTGGACTTCAGAGAGGAAGGTCTAGCCTGGACTGAGGAGAAGGAGATTAGTGCAGAAAGTCTTCAGCATCCTGTCTAAAGGACGGTATAAGGTTCAGAGACGTGCTCCTGCCTATTGAAAACTGAGCATCTGTAACTAACTTTGAAGTGAAGGAAAAGAAAGAAGTGACTGCTCGACCCTTGGCTAGTTTGAGTGCTTATGTTACCAGCGTGGACAAGGCGAAAGGCACAGTGGTTTATTGGAATAGTGCTTACGGATTGAAGAAGTCCTGCACATTGCTACCGGTCACTGGGGACCGAAGGATCACTATTGTTACAAGCATAGTGGTAAGAAAACCAGGAATTTACCGGACCTTAGGTCGCGGCAAACAAGCCCCTTATAGTCAGTACGTAACTGGGGTCAGGGGAAGTGAAGACTTTGAGTCAGTGCACGACAAGATAAGAATTCAGCTTCTTCGCAGGAAGGCTCCTAACACAAAGCTGACTGGGCGGTACAGCTAAAGATTAGCTGGAGATTTTGAGGGAACTACGCTTCAGGCTGGTTGTACTCGTTGTATTGGAAGTAAAGGAGGCCCCTAACTTGTCCAACTGCTGTCTCAAGATACACTCTCCTTGGATCAGCCTCCCTGGGACCTGCCTGAACATCTTACAAGTAAAGGTATGGAAAGACGCTGACCGTGTGAGACTGTGTTATTTACCTGCACCCGACTTCACTAACTTCATAGACCTGAGGGAAGAGTCCCACCTGTAGGGGACCCGACATCTAGCTGCATCACCATCCCCTCAGAGATCTACAGCAGCGCTGGTACTAATTACCAGAATACTACAGGTGGCGTCACGAACTGTATATAAACCTATCCCCTGTAAATATATCCCCAACATACGCCAGACCGCCCGGGCCACAGACCGAGCCACAGCTACCTGTGACAATCCCCATAGACTTCTACGGGCTCGGCTCTGAGTACCCCATTGCCCTGGTAATCCACAATTGTGGTGGCGGGTCGACACACACTCACACTTGCAAAAAGTCATATAATCACTCCCTTCTTCTCTTCCTTCAGAGTTAGTTACCAGACTCTCAGTAATCCACTAGGCAGGAGCACGTCTCTGAACCTTTCACTGTCCTTGGGACAGGAGACTGAAGTATTTCTGTACTAAACTCTTCCTTCTTTATCAATGTCTTCAAGTGAGGTACAGCTCTGACCAGGCTGAGGTGATCTATATCTCGCCCTTACTGGCCTCCACTTGCTGAACTGATGATAGAACCAGGCTGGACTGCTTCCTCCCTCCAAGTCCCAGCTAGACTCCACACGTCTGCTCCGTCCGAAGACAGGAAACTGACTACTCTAATCACTCAACAATTACACACTGACCACTCCCTCACAAGTGACTACACTACCCTAAGGGTGTGTCTAGTGTATGTTGAGTGAATGGGTATAGAGCATTAAACTGCTATCTCTCCACACATCCTCCAGGGTACTGCGTGTGCCTAACACCAGGGCTACACATTCCCCCATGGTAAATGACAGCACTCCCGGGCTGTAAAATACAAAGAGACAGTTTTGTTTATGCATGAAAACATCAACATTAAACATTAATTCGTCCCATCCGGGAGGTAAGGATGTCTTGAACGTTGCAAACAAAACATTGAATATACAAAAATACGAAATATTAAATAAACATGTTCATAAATAAATGACAATATTCTTGTGAAGGACCCGCACCAAACCTTCAACGTGGGTCCTGGGTGGGCTGCAGGACTTAGGAATGCAGACCTCACTCAGTGCCACACCACACGGGTTTTACGTTCAGAGGTAGTTGTGATGGTTTTATGTAAAACCAAGATAAAGCACCGAAGCGCAACTATATACAAATAAGTTCTGGGCTGGCACAGTCCTCAGCCTCTGAGTCCATTGTTAGCAAAATGACACATATTATATCACATTATAATAATAATAAAGTGCAAAACTTTTTCTCTGTTTACCCAGCCGGGCATTCTACTGTTGGCAATATATAAATATATTATATACTCATTTAACTTGTGCAAAAATTGGCAAACATTCTTAAACTTTTTACAACATTACTTATGGTAGACCCCTGTAGGGATCTCACCGGTTTTTACTGTTTAACTATTCATTTATTTCAAATACATTTTCCACCCCGGGGGCTGGAACAATGCGATGGTCCCTAGATCCCAGGACTAACAAGTCGTGACCTGCTATTGGGTTTGAGTTGCCACAGTTCTTGTGTGAACCTCTAGGGGCGCAACGGGTACATTCTCCTTGCGAGACACCGATTGCGTTTCAATCTGAGTCACAGTTAACGATATGGATCGTGTCATGGATTGCGATGGAAACTGGGTCGCAAGTTGCGATGCAGAAGGATAACGGTATACAGGTGTCGCTTCCACTTGCGAAGTACCTGCAGGGGGCGATGCTGGGGCACGGCCGGATACTGCTTGTGCTGGAGACGGGGACGCTGCGGTAGTGGTGACGTTACCTGCGTCGGGGACGAGGTCACGGACGATGGTGACGTTAAGGGCATACCATCCCTTCATTCCCCAGTGCCGTGTATATGTGACAATGTCTCCATTAACTAAGTCCCTCCCGGGGTGGCCTTGCGGTAGGTGGGATTCCACGTCACGCCTGCTGACAAAGACCCCTGGGTAGAGGCCCGGTTCACGGATGAAGCCCCAGCCCTTCCGGAGCTGGAACTCAGTCACACACCCCTGCCGCCGCGGTTCCCTCAGGGTACCTTTCTCTCTCTCCGGACACTCTCCTTGTCCGCGATCAGCTCTGCATGTTGCCGCTGACGGTTCCGCTGAGCTTCCCGCTCTTCCTCCTGCTGGCGTTTCTGCTTCTCCTCACGACGCTGCCACTCACGTTCCCACTGGGCGGTATAGGCGACGTCATCCAGGCGCGCCATCTCGTCCCAGTCCACGTCTGGTAACGACGGACAGGACCCCTCCGGTGTCCCTGCCGGGGATCGATCATCTGCTGCGGCCTCCTGGCCGGGTGGGCGTTCCGGAACTGGCGGTACCTCCTCAACCTCCTTCGCCTCCACCGCTTCACCGGTGGGATCAGGATTGGTACTTTCGGGGGCAGCCTCCGGTTGCTCCTTTGCCTTTGGCAGCAGAAGTTTTGGTAACTCCAGACGTAGGGGATCATCGAAGGGGGAGAACACCGCGTCCCACAGCCGCCGCTGCTCCAGGGTACGCCGGCGTCTCTCGATCTCTTCAAATCCAGGTTGTGGCGAAATCATCTTTCTTAGTCGTGCATTTTCCTCTTTAACTTCCAGCAATGCTTGCTGCAGGTGCAGGACCACGGATGACTCCGGTGCTGGTGGCAGCTTGGCTGGGGCACGGGGCCTGCCTTCCTCCGCTTCCCTGCTCGGCTGCACACGTCCTGCTTCCATGATGTTCCAGAAGATTCTTTCTTCTTCCTCCAGAGACGTCCGGTCTCTTCCGTGGAGGCGGGGTTTGCGTCTCCTCCTCCTCGCAGGAAAGGTGAAGAGGAGGCGGACCTCCTTTGCTGTAGGGCAGGATCGCATATTGTAATAGCACTTTGAGAGGGCAGGCATTTTCTTCGCGCCACAGGGGGTACACGCCCACGAAGGTACGCCCACCTTCTTCTCCAGCGCCTGAGGGCGCGAATATGGCGACAAAGATGGCGATTTTTGGCGCCAAAAGTGCAAACAGTCCTTTTCACAAAAACAACTCCATAGGCACACAGGGCTCGCAATTTTGCGAGTTTCGCATCCTGTTCGTGACGCCAATTTGTCTCGACCACGCACCACAATTGTGGGTTACCAGGGCAATGGGGTACTCAGAGCCGAGCCCATGGAAGTCTATGGGGATTGTCACAGGTAGCGGTGGCTCGGTCTGTGGCCCTGGCGGTCAGGCGTATGATGGGGGGGGGATATTTACAGGGGATATATATACATAGTTCGTGACGCCACCTGTAGTCTTCTGGTAATTTATACCAGCGCTGCTGTAGAGCTCTGAGGGGATGGTGAGGCAGCTAGATGTCGGGTCCCCTACAGGTAGGACTCTTCCCTCAGGTCGGTAGTTAAAGCAGGGTTGTGCAGGCATGCAAGTAAATAACTCAGTCTCACACGGTCAGTGTCTTTCCATACCTTTACTTGTAAGATGGTAAGGCAGGTCCCAGGGAGGCTGATCCAAGGAGAATGTGTTTTGAGATAGCAGCTGGACAAGTTAGGGGCCTCCTTTACTTTCACAATGATGAGTACAACCAGCATGAAGCGTAGTTCCCTCTATAACTCCAGCTATTCCATAGCTGTACTGCCCAGTCAGTTTTGTGGTCGGAGCCTTCCTGTGAGAGAGCTGAATTCCTATCTTGCTGATCAGGCTCAAAGTCTTCACTCCCCCTGACCCCAGTTACGTACCGACTATTTAGGGGCTGCTTGCCGCGACCTAAGGTCCGATAAGCCTCTGGTTTTCTTACCACTAAGCATGAAGCTTTAGTGATCCTTCGGTCCCCAGTGACCGGTAACAATGTGCAGGACTTCTTCAATCCAAAAGCACTTTTCAAATATTCCTTTCCACTGTGCCTTTCGCCTTGTCCTCGCTTGTAGCATAAACACTCACACTTGCAAAAAGTCATATAATCACTCCCTTCTTCTCTTCCTTCAGAGTTAGTTACCAGACTCTCAGTAATCCACTAGGCAGGAGCACGTCTCTGAACCTTTCACTGTCCTTGGGACAGGAGACTGAAGTATTTCTGTACTAAACTCTTCCTTCTTTATCAATGTCTTCAAGTGAGGTACAGCTCTGACCAGGCTGAGGTGATCTATATCTCGCCCTTACTGGCCTCCACTTGCTGAACTGATGATAGAACCAGGCTGGACTGCTTCCTCCCTCCAAGTCCCAGCTAGACTCCACACGTCTGCTCTGTCCGAAGACAGGAAACTGACTACTCTAATCACTCAACAATTACACACTGACCACTCCCTCACAAGTGACTACACTACCCTAAGGGTGTGTCTAGTGTATGTTGAGTGAATGGGTATAGAGCATTAAACTGCTATCTCTCCACACATCCTCCAGGGTACTGCGTGTGCCTAACACCAGGGCTACACAGAGGTACTGGCCCCATACCTGACAGGGGAACCCCAAAAGGCGTACTTTGATTTAACTGTGCAGGATGCTCAGGAATATCCTAAATTAAAGGTGGAGATCCTTGCACGGTTGGGGGTGACAATGACTGTCAGGGCACAGAGAGTGCACCGCTGGGAGTATCACCGGGACAAACCACCACGTTCCCAAATGTTTGACCTGCTGCACCTCGTCCAGAAATGGCTACAGCCAGAGTCCGCCACGCCGGCACAGATGGTGGAAAGAGTCCTAATGGATCGGTTTGTGCACTCCCTGCCCAGGCCCCTGCAGACTTGGGTTGCCCAGGGTGATCCCCGGAGTGCCGATGAACTGGTCGGACTGGTCGAGAGGTACCAGGGGATGGTAGGTACCTTGGGGAAGCAGCCCATTCCATACTGGGGGTCCCAGCAGGGGGCGCAGTCCCAAAAAGGGGTGGCGCGTCCAAGGTCAAAAGGGGCAGGGGAGGTGGTGCCCAAGGTCCCTACGGGTGATGTTATCTGTTGGAGGTGTCACAGGCCAGGACATATAGCTGCACGGTGTCCCCAGACTACCGAGCAGATGGACTGCAGCATGGGACGCCGTATCTCATTCTATGCCGATCCAGTCTGCAGTGTGGATTCTATCCTGAACGAGGGGCCCCAAGCATGTCCCGTGAGGGTGAACGGTCGAGTAGTAACGGCGCTGCTGGACTCCGGGAGTCTTGTGACCCTGGTGAGGGCGAATCTGCCTCTCAAACTACTCCCGGGGAAAAAAGTTTGGCGTGCGATGCATACACGGCGATGCAAAGGACTACCCTATGGCCAGAGTGGACATTGAGACTGCGCTGGGCACTGAGTCCCATGAAGTCGGGGTGGTTTGGGACTTGTTGCACCCTATAATTATAGGCCGAGATTTTTGTTTATTCTGGGATCTGTGGGGAAAGTCTGCTGAGGTCACTAGCCAGAATAGGGAACCAGTAAGCCCTAATCAGGTAGCACCATACCCAGAGGAAGACAGGTTTCCTTTTTGTGTCCTGGTAGGAGATGAGGAAGAAGTGTCTCCTGTATCTGACATTCCAGAGTTAGGGGTGGCCAGTGAGAATTTTGGGACTGCCCAACACAGGGACCCAACTCTGAAGGAAGCCTTCAACAATGTCACTGTCATTGATGGGGTTGCACAGGAACCGGGGGCCGACACCAGATTTCCATACTTTATGCTGAGTGGGGAGCTGTTGTATCGGGTCACAAAAATAAGGGAGGAGTTGGTGGAGCAGTTGCTAGTACCCGGGTCCTATAGACGGAAGGTGTTGGATATGGCCCATTCACACATCTTGGGGGGACACCTAGGGGTAGACAAAACACAGGAACGGATTATTCAAAGATTCTATTGGCCTGGATGTCACCGGGAGATAGTAAACTATTGCAGGTCCTGCCCTATATGTCAGTTAACTGCCCCTACCTCTCATTTCCGGAACCCCCTGGTGTCACTGCCCATTATTGAGGTGCCATTTGAGAGAATTGCCATGGACTTGGTCGGTCCCCTAGTTAAATCAACCCGGGGCCATCAGTATATATTAGTCATCCTGGACTATGCCACACGCTATCCGGAGGCAATTCCCCTAAGAAATTCTTCAGCGAAGAGCATAGCCCGCGAGTTGGTACATGTGTTTTCCCGGACAGGCTTGCCGAAGGAGATCCTGACCGACCAAGGGACACCGTTCATGTGTAGAGTAATGAAGGAGTTGTGCAGGGTCCTGCAAATCTCTCAGTTGAGGACCTCGGTGTACCATCCTCAGTCAGATGGCCTTGTGGAGAGATTCAACAAGACCCTAAAGAGAATGCTAAGAAAAGCCATAGAGAAGGATGGTAGAGACTGGGACTGTCTCTTACCCTACCTGATGTTTTCCATCCGTGAAGTTCCTCAGGCCTCCACGGGGTTCTCGCCGTTTGAGCTTCTGTATGGCCGACATCCGAGAGGTCTCCTAGATATCGCCAAGGAAACCTGGGAAGCCGAGGTGACGCCCCACCGAAGTGTTATTGAGCATGTGGCCCTGATACAACAGAGGGTTGCGAAGGTGATGCCAATCGTGAGGGAACACCTCCTCCAGGCACAAGAAGCCCAGGCCAGGTTTTACAACCGATCAGCCAGAGTGAGACAGTTCAATCCGGGAGACCGAGTGCTCGTGCTAGTTCCGACGGTGGAAAGCAAGTTCTTGGCCAAATGGCAAGGGCCGTACGAGGTGATGGAGAAGCTTGGTGAAGTAAACTATAGGATTCACCAACCCGGAAGACGGAAACCAAACCAGGTGTACCTTGTCAACCTCCTCAAGCCATGGCATGATAGAGAGTCAGCTGTAACTCCGTGCTTGCTGGGCCACTCAGAAGGTGACGTTGAAGGGGTTACGATAGCAGAGACCCTATCAAAGGACCAGAAACAGCAATGCCGGAAGTTGCTCCAGAGGAACAGGGACCTGTTTTCAGAGTTGCCAGGGCGCACGAAGGTCATAGAGCATGAAGTTCTGACAGAGCCACATGTGCGGGTGAATGTGAAGCCCTATCGAATCCCTGAGGCCCGTCGAGAAGTAATCTCCAAGGAGGTGGAGGGTATGTTGAAGCTCGGAGTCATTGAAGAATCCAAGAGCGGTTGGGCGAGTCCTATCGTCTTGGTCCCGAAACCTGATGGAGAATGGAGATTCTGCAATGATTATAGGAAGCTAAATGAGGTCTCCAAGTGTGACGCATATCCCATGCCACGCGTTGATGAGCTCATCGAAAGACTTGGACCCGCCAGGTACATAACCACCTTGGATTTGACGAAAGGATACTGGCAGATTCCCATGGCCCAGGAAGCCAAGGAGAAAACGGCGTTTTCAACACCAGACGGATGCTTCCAGTATGTCCGGATGCCGTTTGGCCTGCAGGGAGCGCCAGCGACTTTTCAGAGAGCCATGGATAGGATTCTGGCACCTCATAAGCAATACGCCGCTGCGTACCTGGATGATATCAATATTTTCAGCCCGGACTGGGAGAGTCATCTGCTCTAAGAGAAGCAGGGTTTACAATAAACCCGAAGAAGTGTGCCTTGGGGAAGGAAGAGGCCAAGTACCTTGGATATGTAGTAGGTCGTGGTGGAATAAAACCCCAAATCAATAAAATCGAGGCGATTCAAACATGGCCAAGACCGTTGTCCAAGAAACAAGTGAAAGCCTTCCTGGAGATTGTCGGGTACTACAGGAGGTTCATCCCAAACTTCACCACGAGGGCTGCCCCTCTGACTGATCTGCTGAAAGGCACCAAATCAGTGATGGTAAAATGGTCTGAAGAAGCAGAGTTGGCCTTCCAAGAAATGAAAGGGGCCCTGTGTAAACAACCGGTCCTGATAGCCCCAGACTTTAAGAAGGAGTTTGTTCTTTAAACAGATGCCTCAGATGTCGGATTGGGAGCAGTTCTGTCACAGGAGATACATGGGGAGGAGCATCCAGTCCTTTACCTGAGCAGGAAGCTATCTTCGTGTGAGAAGAATTACTCTGTCGTGGAGAAGGAGTGCTTGGCCATAAAATGGGCAGTGGACACCTTACGGTACTATCTAGTGGGACGAAAGTTTAGATTGATATCTGACCATGCCCCACTCAGATGGATGAGGGAAACCAGGGGTAGAAATGCAAGGGTCACCCGCTGGTTCTTAGCCCTGCAGGACTTTAGTTTCCAGGTAGAATACAGGGCCGGGAAGCTACACGGTAATGCTGATGCCCTCTCAAGAATCCCGTGTCTAGTGGGAGAAAGTGCCAAGCCCCACGGCTTTAGGCAGAGGGGGAGGTATGTAGAGTGGCAAAGGGTTGTGTAATAGACGGGAGGTATCTGGCTCAGAGATGCCTTGTCTCTGTTATGTAGCCCAGTACACATTAGCCCTGGGTAGTGGCATCACTATAGCAGTGTATGTGGTTAAAGGACCTGTGATGATGTCACTATCACATGACCAGTCATGTGTTCTATGTTAGCTGGATGTCTGGGATATAAATAAGCCGACTGCTGACCACAGGTGTGAGTGGCTGGAGGTGTGGAGACCTCCAGTGTGGGAGTTTCTGAGGAGACGTCCAGTGTGTGTGCTGAAGAGAGTACTCAGTTAGAGTACCAGGACTTTTATCTGTTTTTTTGCTACTTAGTGCCGAAGAAGGCTGTTTTGTTTTCTGTTTGACAGCAAGTTTATGAAGTCTTAATAAACTTGCTTAAAGAACCAGGAAGAGTCGCCCTCCTGCTTACCTCCGGTCGCACACCAGCGAGACCACATCCCTACACCCCATAGATGCTCCACAGATTATGCCCCCATAGATTATGCCCCCATAGATGCCCCACAGATTATGCCCCCATAGATTATGCCCCCATAGATGCTCCACAGATTATGCCCCCATAGATTATGCCCCATAGATGCTCCACAGATTATGCCCCCATAGATTATGCCCCCATAGATGCTCCACAGATTATGCCCCCATAGATGCTCCACAGATTATGCCCCCATAGATTATGCCCCCATAGATGCTCCACAGATTATGCCCCACAGATTATGCCCCCATAGATTATGCCCCCATAGACGCTCCACAGATTATGCCCCCATAGATTATGCCCCCATAGATGCTCCACAGATTATGCCCCATAGATGCTCCATAGATTGTGCCCCCACAGATGCTCCACAGACTGTGCCCCCATAGATGCTGCATTTTATAGGCCCTTTTATGCTGCCGCAGCTGCTGCTGCTGCTGCCAAGAAAAAAAAGACATACTCACCTCTCGTCGCTGGGGGCCAGGTGCCGGTGTCCTGAGCAGGCGGGGACACCGGCGCGCTATGGGGGACAGGTGCTGGTGTCACCGCTGGCTCAGGGCCCCGGCACCTGCGATATTTACCTGTCACCGGGTCCACTGCTGAGCGCCGCTGTCTTCGGGTCCTCCGGCAGTGAATGATCAGGCAGGGGGCGCGGCGCTCACTAATGACGTCATCGCGCCCTCTGCCTGAACATCGCAGTAGAGAGGACGCGATGACAGCGGCGCTCAGCGGTGGAGCCGGTGACAGGTAAGTAATGATATTCACTGCTTCCCACGCCCATGTGGGCGTGGGAAGCAGTGAATATTCATTTCTCTTTAGCAGCGGGGACAGGGGCTCCTGCCTCCTGTCACCCGTTGCTGCTCCGCTGGCACGGGGCCCCCATGGCAGCTGCGTGGTGTGCCGCTATTAGCGACACGCCACCGGCTGGGGGCCCCTGGAGCAGCGGGGGCCCTAGGCAACTGGCCCCTGTATACCAGCAGGAGCCAGGGCCCCCCAGATGCCAGGGCCCACCGGAGAATCCTCCGGTTCTCCGGTGGGCCAGTCCGACCCTGCGTGAGAAGGCGACGGCCATGACTGTCTGCAGGGTTCACACTGTGTATTATGGCCGATAAGCCGTCTGGACACAGAGCAGTAGATGTGACAGCGCTGAGCTCGGGCGGCCTGTTCCTGCTGGTGTCAGGTTTGTTGTTGGCTCATGTGCACTTGATTTGTCTGGTTTTATGATATATCACAGTATATTATCTTTTACACTAATACCTATTAAAAGTTACATGTTAAGTTTCCTAGTTGCCGCTCACTACGGGATTTTCCTTTTTTGTCCCGATCCCGTTATTTTTCACCATCAGTGACGTGAGACCGGACGGAGGTTCAGCTTCCAGCAAGACAATGACCCAAAGGAGACGGCAAAAGCGACACTGGAGGGGTGTAAGGAGAGACATGGAAATGTCCTGGAGAGAACGAGTCACAGCCCAGACGTTACTGCAACGGAGAATCTGAGCTGAGACCTGGAGATCGCGGCTCACCAGAGGAAACATCTCACCTGAAGGAGCCGGAGCAGTTCTGCCATGAGGAATCTGCAAAAATCCCAGTGATCAGATGTGGAAAGCGCATAGAAACTTATCCAAAGCGACTGCAGCAAAAGGAGGCTCTACAAAGTACCGACTATAGGGGGGTGAATAGTTAGGACAAAATAACTGAAAACTTCAGTGTGCACATCTGCTTCACAATAAAAAGAAAAACAAATGTTCACAGTTGCAGGCGTCTTTACATGAACTGATGCAAAACCTTAAAAAACAAACAGTGAAATTCAAGAATGTGAAGTAGCAAAACACGAAAAATGCCAAGGGGCTGATTACTTTCGCAAGCCACTGTATTTATTTGAAAAGCATTTCCCTAATATCTTCTCATTATCATACATGATTGAAGGTTCATCCCGGGTGAATCTCTGCCCAGAGACTGCAGCAATATGAAACATGAAGGATTTTCTAAGTATGGAGTTAACTCCATTACTGACTGCACATAAAGTGGATCGGTGGAGCAATCTCTAAAGCAATCTGCAGCCACCACTAGGGGGAGCTCCCTGTATACAGAGATACATGATAAGATCCTGTCTGCAGCCACCACTAGGGGGAGCTCCCTGTATACAGAGATACATGATAAGATTCTGTCTGTAGCCACCACTAGGGGGAGCTCCCTGTATACAGAGATACATGATAAGATTCTGTCTGCAGCCACCACTAGGGGGAGCTCCCTGTATACAGAGATACATGATAAGATTCTGTCTGCAGCCACCACTAGGGGGAGCTCCCTGTATACAGAGATACATGATAAGATTCTGTCTGCAGCCACCACTAGGGGGAGCTCCCTGTATACAGAGATACATGATAAGATCCTGTCTGCAGCCACCACTAGGGGGAGCTCCCTGTATACAGAGATACATGATAAGATTCTGTCTGCAGCCACCACTAGGGGGAGCTCCCTGTATACAGAGATACATGGTAAGATCCTGTCTGCAGCCACCACTAGGGGGAGCTCCCTGTGTACAGAGATACATGATAAGATCCTGTCTGCAGCCACCACTAGGGGGAGCTCCCTGTATAGAGATACATAAGATCCTGTCTGCAGCCACCACTAGCGGGAGCTCCCTGTATACAGAGATACATGATAAGATCCTGTCTGCAGTCACCACTAGGGGGAGCTCCCTGAATACAGAGATATATGATAAGATTCTGTCTGCAGTCACCACTAGGGGGAGCTCCCTGTATACAGAGATACATGATAAGATTCTGTCTGCAGTCACCACTATGGGGAGCTCCCTGCATACAGAGATACATGATAAGATTCTGTCTGCAGTCACCACTAGGGGGAGCTCCCTGTATATAGAAATACATGATAAGATACTGTCTGCAGTCACCACTAGGGGGAGCTCCCTGTATACAGAGATACATGATAAGATTCTGTCTGAAGCCACCACTAGGGGGAGCTCCCTGTATACAGAGATACATGATAAGATCCTGTCTGCAGCCACCACTAGGGGGAGCTCCCTGTATACAGAGATACATGATAAGATCCTGTCTGCAGCTACCATTAGGGGGAGCTCCCTGTATACAGAGATACATGATAAGATCCTGTCTGCAGCCACCACTAGGGGGAGCTCCCTGTATACAGAGATACATGATAAGATCCTGTCTGCAGTCACCACTAGGGGGAGCTCCCTGTATACAGAGATACATGATAAGATTCTGTCTGCAGCCACCACTAGGGGGAGCTCCCTGTATACAGAGACACGATAAAATTCTATCTGCAGCCACCACTAGGGGGGGCTCCTGTATACAGAGATACATGATAAGATTCTGTCTGCAGTCACCACTAGGGGAGCTCCCTGTATCCAGAGTCATACAGCCACCACTAGAGGCCTGTAGTCTGTGGAGGAAGGTGTGCCATTTTGTTTGCTCCAGGAGAGAGACCAGTTTTTTTTCATTACAACAAGGAATCCCCCCTCTCTGACCCAGGAAAGAGAGGGGTGTAGTGGATGAACTGTGGGGCTAAGTCCCCGTCTCCCACCCCTCGGTCTAAGCCGGCGGGGGTGGGAGCTCATTGCTACCGGCAAAGACGGTCACCAGATCCAGCAAGGCCCGAAACATGGAAGAGCCCAGGAAGACCCAGGAGGGCTGCAAAGCTCCTAAGGCTGAGGCGAGGGCCACTGCGGTGTCTCCTCCCGGAGGTGAGCGGAGTACTCACAGAGGTGCAGCGGCGGCGGTGCAGAAGGACTGGGGCACTAGGGCTGCAGGGGAGCCAGTAACCAGCTATGGATCCCGTATCCACGTGTACCTCTGCGAGTATGAGGAGGCTGGGAAGACCCTGAGGAGGCTCCGGGAGGAGATGAAGGAGGCGAGGCAAGCTGCAGAGAGGGCCTCCCGTACAGAGAAGTCTGCCCTAACAGCCAGGTTATCCAGCCTGAGGATCGGCATTGAGGGTGTCGTCGCTGTTATCTCATTAACCCTTTCCTCCTCGGAATGTGGTACCAGAGAGAATAAGACACAGACCAAAGGATGCGTCAATAAGCTCTGCGGTTTATTGCTAACAAAGGGATTTATATACACCCCTGAAGCAGGAAGCGGAATTACCATATATGGCAGATAATACAACATAAACATAAAATGCTAGTTTCACTTTAAAAAAACTCCATTCTTGGCTTTTGGCCCTGTTTAGCTCCTAGCACAGAGCGTCTCTTCTCAGGCGGGGGGGTGTATTGTATTGACTAAAATGAGGAACATCTTATCTTGTCTCCTGGTACACGTCAGCCTGTCGGTTAAAAAAAAAAACAAGGCCTCTGAATTTTAGAAAAATGCTAGCTCTAAGAAAAAATGCTGGTTCAGCGATCACATTTCCCTCCTTTTGTTCCTTCATTTGATCAATACACATCTTCATACCTCCTCTGTGTCCTAGTACATCGTTTAATACACATCAAACAAATTTTAAACACTAAATAGATGGCAAGACATATCAATAAAACCTGTAGGCCAGCTTGTATTATCCCAGTCAGCCATCCCCCTATACCTTTGAACCAATTTGCGGGGTTAAGAAAGGAGAAAGTATTTGCCCACCATGAATCTTGATTCTTCAGATTTGCCTCATCATATAGTTTCCTTAACTTTATGACATCCTCTAGCTTATGTTTAAGGGTTAAAACACTAGAATTATCAATATAATGACAACATGCAGGTCCAATAATCTGGCACATCCCTCCTTGAGCTGCAGTCAGGTAATCTAACACGAGGGTATGTTGGTTAGTAACAATAATTAACTGGTTCTGTACTGCAAGGGACCCATTCATGATATCTAAAATATCCCATATTTGATCATCTAGGTAATCTGTGGATTCTACCAACTTATCCCATGTCTGAGTTATCATAGGGTAGATGAATAATGCACTGAAAAATTTATTTGCTATCTCCATCTCCACTATGTGTGGTCTCCCATTTGGGCGAGGTCTATTGTCTGCAGATCGTTTATGTAGTGTATGTTTTGGAATAGACAATGGATTTAATCTATCTGGAGTGATGAGATAGGTGGCTGGTGTCAATCTAGCTAGGGTGCATTTCCCGGTGACTCCTACTGGAAGCCACTTAAATGCCTTATCCCCACATACCCAATACATTGATGGTGGAAGGTTCCATATAGCTGAATGCTGTAATACTAATCGGTGTGCCAAATCTATAAACTTTGAAATATTACTCATCATGCACCATCCGGGCTTTTGTCCTAGTGGGAACAGTATCCCCAAGAGTTAATTTCTTCCCACGAGACTGGGACTGCAAGAAATGGTAGACTGGTGGATGTCACCGGCGCATGTGTACAAATCCAACAGTTTGCAACATTTTGGTTTTGTTCTTTCAGTCCATCCACTAAAGCTAAGTGATGTCTAATGAACCTGTTATCATCACCATCTAATCGGCTAAGTCTGTTCCAAGCATCCGTTACTGCAAGGATGCAAGCAAATGTCATTAGTAGCATCATTCCTCTTCTGGAGGCTCTCCAAGGATCTTCTTACAATGCGATGCGTGGATCCAAGTTTCCTTGCCTTGTAGCTTGACTGCGGTACTTGTCGTCAGTAGAACTTGGAAAGGTCCATCAAATCTCGGATCCAGACTCTTTCTCACATGTCTTTTAATGACTACCCAGTCTCCGGGCTGCAGGCTGTGACTCCCAGGATCCAGGTTCGGATCTGGAAGAGAACTGAAACATTATCATATACTTTCTTGAGTCTTTTATACAAATCCCTTACATATGAGCTTAATACATGGTTACTCATTTCCAGTGCTTGGGGAAAGAAACATCCTAAGCTAGGCACTTTGCCAAATAGTACTTCATACGGAGAAAGTCCAGTTTTTCTATTTGGAGTGTAACTTACTGAGTATAGGGCTAATGGTAAACATTCAGGCCAAGATTTCCCTGTTTCAGCCATGGCCTTTTGGATTTTTAACTTCAATGTCCCATTTAGTCTTTCTACTTTTCCACTGCTTTCTGGATAATATGGGGTATGAAAAGCTTGTTGAATTCCCAGAGCTGTCAAGACTTCATTCATTATTTCACCTGTGAAATGTGTACCTCTGTCACTTTCGGTCACCTTTGGTACTCCATACCTGCACACCACCTCCGCAAGCAGCTTCTTTGCGGTTGCCGCAGCCGTAGCCTTGGCAATCGGGAAAGCCTCCGGCCAACCTGAGAATAAATCAAAACACACCAACACGTACTCCCATGACCCTGATGTTGGCAGCTGAATATAATCAATCTGCAGTCTCTGGAAAGGATAGAGGGGCCGAGGGGTATGTATGGGTGGTGTCTTGACTACCCTTCCCTGATTATGTGTAGCACATACCATGCATCCCTGGATCAAACCTTCTATACAGGTGGAAAAGCCTGGTGCTACCCAATGCTTCTGCATCACGCTCATTTTGGACTGGTGGGTTGGCCCATGTAACATCTGGGCGACCGCAGGGTACAACGCCCTTGGAAGGCATCGACGCATCCCTCTTCCCCATACCCCATTTGCTTCATTCAGACATGCACCTTCTTTTTCCCACTTTTCTACTTCCTCCTGGCGCACCTGAGCCTGCATCTGGGATAAGGCATCCTCCGACACAAAGGGATTTTTGGGAGCGCTTACCTGGTGCATCGTTACCCCTTGGAGTGGTCTACTGGCTGCTGTTTTTGCTGCTGCATCGGCCATTGCGTTTCCTTTACTCACCTGATCAGTGCGTCTGGTATGTGCTTTAACTTTTATGACAGCTACCTCTTTTGGTAATTGTAATGCATCAATTAACTGCTGGACTGCATCAGCATTTTTAATGGGATGTCCTGCTGCTGTCAGGAATCCTCTAGATTTCCAAATTGGACCAAAATCATGAGCTATACCGAATGCGTATCTAGAATCTGTGTAGATGTTAACAATTCTACCTTCAACTATCTTACAGGCCTCGGTCAGAGCCTTAAGTTCAGCCTCCTGGGCCGACTGATGTGGGAGCATTAGTTCTGCTTTGATCACTGCATTCAGGGAGACGATGGCATACCTGGTGTGGAAGGTACCTGAGTCATCTTGGTGGCAAGTTCCATCTACAAAAAATTCAAAATCAGCATTAAGTCTTTCAGTTTCAAACACTGTGGGTAGGCCTGCTGTTTCCTGTGCCATAAGCTGAACACAATCATGAGGAATCTCCTCTCTTGGATCTTCTTTGTACAATACCGTACCTGACCCCTCCTTTAGATCCGAGAGAGGTAACTGTGTGGCCCAGCTGCGCGTGGCACACATGTCTCCAGGAGAGTGCACAGATAAGGTAATTGTGAAGCCTGATATTCATTCACATCACACACTTCCAACACTGCCACCAGAGGGCAACTTAGACTATTTAAGTTAGTGTGACGTAGCAGTAGAGGGATTCTAGTCAGAGCTCAGTCTGAGCTAGACATGGAATTGTAGAGAGGGAGATCAGATCAGTTTGCTGTCTCAGGACAGAGCAGTTCAGTCTAGGAGGGAGAGGAGAGAAGACTGATTCCTGACAGAGCTCAGGTAGTTCATTTTTTGTACTGAAGTGGAGGCTAGTACGAGTGGAAAGGAATCACTCTAGCCTAGTCAGAGCTACATTTGAATCTGAAGCTGTTACTCAGAACAAGCTGCCTGTGTTCCCTAAGAACGTGGAAAGTGACTCTCAGAGCGAGCATGAAATCAGTTTGACAGAGTTCCTGATAGCCACTCTGGACAGAGTCTTTGAAGGAAAGAAGGAAAGGGATTACAGCAGTTATAACAACGAGGCAACTGAGAACAGGTCAGTGAGCTTGGAAGAACAACTGACAACTACACCTACTGCTACCCGTGCTTATGTTAAGGGCAAGAGCAGGGCGACAGGCGAGTGGAGAAAGAAGGACAAGTGACCAAGGTGACAGATCACCTTCACTTAATTAACCGGACACCGGGGTCCGAAGCATTGCTAGTACTTCACGGCTAGTAATAAGAAACACCGGAATCCTTGCTGGACTTCAAGTCACAGAAGGTAGCCCTAAGCGTTGATACGTAACTGGAGTCAGGGAGAACAAGGACTTTTAGCAAGTGCACTGCATAGAGGACTTCGTTCTTTCCAACATCTGATTATCAGAGACGGAGAAGGCTCTACCACAATGTCAGCCGGGTGTAGCTGCTACAGTAGGAGTTAAACTTGACTTCATGCAAGTTAGGACTCACATACACTTCAAGGAGAAAGGAGGCCTTAAACCTGCTCAGCAATCCCCTGAATGTGCATTCTCCAACCTGACCAGCTTCCCGGGACATACCTGCCAACAACATCAGTAAAGGTATGGAAAGAGACTGAGTTGTGTGTGACTGACTTCTTATCCGCACCCTGTACACCATTGACTTTGAGGGAACAGTCCCACCTGTGGGGGACTTAACATCAAGCTGCCTAATAACATCCCCTCAGAAGATTAACACTGCAGCGCTGGTCTATCTGATCAGAAACCACAGGTGGCGTCACGAACAACTATTACTACAATCCCCTGTAAATATATCCCCCATTGTATGAGCGCCCAGGGCCACGGACCGAGCTCTGCTGCCAGTGACATCCCCCATAGACTTCCATGGGCTCGGTGCCGAGTACCCCATAGCCCTGGTACCCACATCTGGTGTGGTGCGATCATAACAACGTGGCAGGACTAAGTGTGGTACATCTCTGCAAAGAAACATTTGGAGGCATTAAAAGTGTACATTGCAATCGAAGGTGACGTGCAGCTGCAAGGTGTGCCGGTTGCACCTGGTTCAGTATGGTATATACATCATGAGGTGTAAGTACTGTCAATGGATGATCAAGAACGATGTCTGACAATTTGTGGAGCAATAGTCCTACAGCATGTACTGCCCGTACACAGGACGGGGCACCCCTAGCCACTGCATCTAGTCTTCCACTAAAATAGGCAACTGGCCTTTGATTGTCACCATGTAACTGAGTCAATACTCCTGCCGCGTGTCCCTGCTGTTCATGGAGATACAGGGTGAATGGTAGTTCATAGTTGGGGGTTCCTAGGGCTGGAGCTGCCACAATCCTGTTTTTGAGAGAATAAAAAAAAAAACAGTCTATACCTTCAGGAGTTAGTTTAAAAGGCACAATGGTGATACAGTCACAGAGAGGCTGCATGAGGATTGACACAGCATATATCCACTGTCTGCAGTAGGAAACCAGTCCAAGAAATGTCCTAAGAGCGGCAACATTAACAGGCATAGGAAAATTCTGTACAGCTTCTTTGCGAGCGCTGGTCAGATGTCGAGCCCCCGGTTGTAATGCAATGTCCCAAAAAGATAACTGAAGATTTACAAAATTGCAGTTTATCCTTTGACGCTTTACAACCAGCTTGGTACAGAAACAACATGAGTAATATTGTTGCAGTGCGACACTGTTTCCTGGAGGGGGCACAAATCAATAAGTCATCAACATATTATAAAAATAACATTTGGCAAAATCAATAACTGTGAACCAAGCAGCATCCTGAGATATCTGGAACAAAAGTGTATATATATATATTGTACCAGCCAATACATAGAGAGTTAAATCTCGTAGTTGAAGGGGGAAGCTGAAGTTGAAGTTTTACTGTCAAGGCCACTGATAAGAAGCCTAGCTGCAGAGATGCCGAAGGTGGGGGCTAGGTTTTAACTAAAACACCACTTGCTACCAGTTTCTGCAATCTCTCCTGAAATGTCCTGGCTTCCTGCACTTGTGGCACAACTTCTGTCCACCTCCTGGCACACGTCTCCCCTCCTGTTGTTTGCAGGACGAGTACCTACAACATGTACCCTTGCTCCTCTCTTTGCCTGCGCTAAATCATGTTTGCCCCTTGTGCTATTCTGGCTAGATCCTCTCTTTTACTGATCTCCAATCCGTCTACTTACTTTCACCTTGTCTGTCACTTCCTTTTTTAACCCATTCATATATGCACTTGCTAGTCCTCTCTCACTAGTCTTGTTTTCTGGGACAAAACCCATTTCTACCCAAGCTTTTCTTAGAGCCCAGAAATAATCTTTTGGCTCTTCTTCCTTTCCCTGAACTAGTGTCTTCTAGTGTAATTTCCTTTCTCTGCCTGTCTATCCTTACATGCTTTTTTTTCAACACTTTTGTAAACATAACCCCTGCTTCTGCGTCATTGACTTCTGCATTATCAGGTCCGTTCCTACCAACATAGCACTTGTATGTCTCATCTATCAGTCTATCGTATCTAGCTTCATCTGCCAATTTCCCTTCTTATAAGCGCTTGCAAATCCTGTCTAGTTGCTTTATTAGAGCCAACTGCTCTGTAGGGCTCCATGGTCTGTACATTTCTGCTGTCCGGGGGGGGGGAAAGCAGACAGGAGGGTAAATCAGTCATCCCTGTTTTTGTCAGTCCGTAATGTCCGTCTCCTAATTCTTCAGTCTTTCCCTCTAAGTAATCACACACACTCGTCCACAGGTTCACTCTTTTCAACAGTCCTTTGTCTCTCAACCATCCATGATGTGAGTTAAAGAACTTTTTCCATTTTCATTCATGCCTGCTTTACACAATACTCTCTGCGCACAACTAAATCTTTAGCAGTAACACCTTCCTTGGTGTTTTGGTTCCCCATTTTTGTATCTCCTCACCTAGAAGAGATTCTCTTGTCACCAAGACAAGTTTGTCACCAAGACTCTGTCACCAAGACAATGGGCCACAAAGGTTTCTGAACCATTCCACTGCTCGCTTTCCAAGATTTGTACGCCAACCAAATAAACAATCCAATCACACCAACACCAAGACAAAACCACAACACAATCATTGGATCCATACTGTCATTTTTCAAAGGAGGAAAGGCAGGACTGACAATTAATCTGAAGGTCTACTGGTTCAAAGGGACCTGAGCCAGGAACACTGTGATTTACCTGGAAAGCCGACCGCTCGGGGAGGAGGGAGTCCACTATACAGTGATATAGATTTTAGGTAGAATATAATAAGTATTCTTACCTCAGCGCTGTATGTATATCACCAACAGAAGGCTCCGCTCATCCCACGTCTCCGGATCAGTCGGGATTCCTCAGAGTAAAATAACTCAGGCCCTGGTCGGGCGCCAGTTGTCATCGCTGTTATCTCGTTAACCCTTTCCTCCTCGGAATGTGGTACCAGAGAGAATAAGACCGACCAAAGGATGCGTCAATAAGCTCTGCGGTTTATTGCTAACAAAGGGATTCATATACACCCCTGAAGCAGGAAGCGGAATTACCATATATGGCAGTTAATACAACATAAACATAAAATGCTAGTTTCACTTTAAAAAAACTCCATTCTTGGCTTTTGGCCCTGTTTAGCTCCTGGCACAGAGCGTCTCTTCTCAGGCGGGGGTGTGTGTATTGTATTGACTAAAATGAGGAACATCTTATCTTGTCTCCTGGTACACGTCAGCCTGTCGGTTAAAAAAAAAAAAACAAGGCCTCTGAACTTTAGAAAAATGCTAGCTCTAAGAAAAAATGCTGGTTCAGCGATCACAAGGGCATGGAAGCCCGGAGAGCGGCTATACTGAATAACAGCGGGCCTTTCCGGGAAAAACTGGACAATGAGGACAGATTCCATAACATGGCTGCTGTGAAGGAACCAGAGGGGTCTCGGCGTCCGACCCAGGTGGAGGAGGTGGACCATGTGGAGATGGAGGAGGCACTGTACCCACCTGGGGGCTTGGTAAGTGATCTCCAGGCCACACACAGCGGGATAGATCCAGTGCAGGTCCCACTCCCATCAGACAATAGTATTTCAGAGGATGATGGGTGTGATGCGGATGATAGCGGCAGCGATAACAGCAGTAGCGGGGGTTGCCTCGTCTTGCAGCAGATCCGTCAGCTGGAGTCCCCAGTAAATTATGCCCACCTGAAGTTTGGGGATGAGGTCTGCGGGGACGAGGCAACCAGGAGGGGTAAAAAGAAACGGAAAAGAAGGAAGAAAACATCGGAGGAGAGGTTGGTGTTTGTTCCCCTTCCTGAGACCCCCCAGTCCAGCTGTGAGGAACCCGCTACTCACCCCGGCCCGGGACCTGCAGTGGTTCCGGTGCGAGGGAGCGGGGAGAGTACAAGTCATATGTCGCCGGTCACCGTCTCTGCTGGCAGTAGCAGAGGGGGCGAGAGTGGGCATGCGGCTGCAGAGCCGGACAGTGTGCATGGTCTGGAATGTGGCCCTGTGGCGGGCGGTAATAAGATCTGTGGAGGTGTCCAGGCCCGATCCTCTGTGAAAACCGGGGACGGCCTGGCGCCTGCTGCACTCGCTGACGCTCGGGGGGTGGAGGCTGTGGGTACCTTGCCGGTGGTCACCGCTCCCCGCAGTGTTGGCGGTGCACTGTCAGCCGGGGCCTCATCATCGGCGGCGTGTGCTGTGGTGTCGGGGTCCCCCACATGCAGATCCGATGCTGGATCAAAGTCAGGGGCCCCGGCACCGGTTATCATCTCAGGTGCAGCTGTAATGGCTGCGGTAATGCCGGCCCGGATCGCACCACCGGGGTCATCTGCATGTGTGTCACCTGTATCTGCGGGGAACCTGGTGGTGAAGTGCACACAGGAGTGTGGAGATGGTCTGCAGGAGAGGCTGGAGCAACAGTCTGCAAGCAGCACATGCTCTGCTGAAAAGCAGGGTGTGGTAACTAAACCCTGCAATACCACTCTTAAAGGGGCAGTAGCACTGCAAATAACAACCCCCCAGCAGAAAGCAGTGAAAAAAACACAAATGGAAATGTAAATAATAATGGAAGTGGTGCAAGTGGTGTGAATAGTGTCTGTGACAATGGTGAAGGGTCAGGTGTTGGAGGGGTGGTTTCTGCTGGAGGTATGGTTGGTGTGAATGGTGCCAGTGTGGGAAAGGAAAAAAATAAAAGTTCTACTAGTGAAAATGGTGAGGCTGAGGTAAGTGAGGTGGAGATGGTTGACTGTGAAGTTGAGGGTTCAGAGAATATAGGGGCTGGTCCATCGTCCACCTCACCTGCAGGCACCATAAGTTATGCGGCTGCTGCCGGTGGGGTTCTGCAGGGGTCTTCCTCATCTCCGGACCCAGGGAATGATGCTTTTCGCCGCCGCTTCCTGGAGGCCCTCAAAAAAGGGGAGCGGACGATCAATGTAGAGGGAAGAGAGGTGGAGTTGTCCTACTGGCTAGATAAGTTTGGTCTAGCTGCCTTCCAAGAGAAAAGGGGGGTGGAGACCGTGTGGTCCCTCCCGACAGCCGGGCAGGGGGTCTCCAGGAGAAATGTTGTTCGTCATCGCTGGAGGGGCGATGAGGCCTGTCCATCTAGGACAAATGTGGTGAAGCTCCTCATGAAGATGGACTTCAGGGCTATTGACATCTTTGCTCTGATACATCCTTTTGGGACCTCCACCTTTGATATCAGCTTTGTTCGGCCAGAGGGCTTAGAGCTCTTTTGGTCGAATTATGAGCTGGTAAAAGAGGAGCCCGGCTGGCGAGGGTTTGCTGTGGAGGCAATTTCTCGCCAAAGTGGGCCAAAGAAAGTGACCGTTTTAACATGTAATGAGTCCCTTTCTGGCGTTGACATAATGACCTGGTTGAGCCGGTACGGCGAGGTTGTGGAGGTCCCTAAGAAGAATCGGGACGATTTTGGCATCTGGTCAGGAGGCTGGACCTTCATGGTAAAGTTGAAGCGTTCAGGGGACACTGTCACCCACATCCCTTCCTCGGCTTTCCTGGGAAGGGATCGTATTCTGGTCTTCAACCAGGGGCAGCCGAAGGTCTGCCACAGGTGCGGTGATCCTCGCCACTTCAGCGCGGGCTGCAAGGTGCAGAAATGTGCCTTGTGTGGCGAGGTGGGTCCTGTGGTGTCATTCGATGTCACCTGTGTGGTGATCTAGGTCACCCGTTCAGCCGCTGCCCTCGTTCCTTCTCTAATGCCATGGCCAGTCGGGCGGAGGGGAGCCGCGAGGAAGTTCTTGGCGGTGCAACTTCTGCAGGGTTTGGCGGTGGCGGCAGGGGAGGAGCTGAGGGGCCGATGAGGAATGGCAGGGCTAGGGGTCCCTCTTACCAGCGGAGGCAGGCAAGGCGTCAGGAGGGCAGGGGGCAGGAGGAGCCTCAGGAAACTGGGGGTAACAATTACATCAGTCTATGTGTGCAAAATTTCACACCTGTAGGGGTTAATTAAAGGTGTAAATTCGTTGTAAAAAAACGGACTTTTTTGCTACGAATTTATACCTTTAATTAACCCCTACAGGTGTGAAATTTTGCACACATAGACTGATGTAATTGTTTGTGCAAATCAGATAGCAAAGGACATGAAAAGACATGGTTAACCCTATGTACACCAAGTGTCATTTCATGTCGGGTTCTGCATTTTCACAAAAGCCTGCAATTGAATTAGCGGCTATTATACTATGTAGAAGTGTATGAACTATAAATATAAATATATATATATGTGTCACAAATTCAATGACATGTATATATATATATATATATATAATATATATATATGAGGTGTAA
Organism: Oophaga sylvatica; assembly: GCA_033576555.1. NCBI lineage: Eukaryota > Metazoa > Chordata > Amphibia > Anura > Dendrobatidae > Oophaga > Oophaga sylvatica. Next base: position 28,258 of record JARQOD010008037.1, read on the forward strand.
AATTGCTTAAAAAAAATGCGTGGGCTCCCGCCCTATTTTCGCAACCAGACAGACGTGGCTATCAGGCTCACATAATTTGGCCATCTTATGCGCTAAGACTTCTCAATTTTTCATATTTCTAAGGTAATGATGTAATTCATTTTTCATATTTTTCATATTTCGTGTTTGCAAGCTATAGCGCTACAGTGTGCTACCTTTTCTTCTTGTATGTATATGAGTTGGTGACTCTAGGTTTAGCACCTGTTCACACTGATTCTAAGTTTGGATGTGCCGGTCAGTTTTTTGATATGTATTCATTTACCTTCTGCCTGAGCACTCCACCTGGTGGTCACAGGCCTTTTAATTACAGCAGGTTCATCACCCCTCCACAGAGATGTAGATTTTAGTCTGAAAAGAGGATTCATAGGTTCCCATGCAGACAGACTTTTCTAAAGCGAGGATAGGCATTAGTTAGGGACCTGATATACGAGAAGAGCCTTGACGTGGCTATCAGGCTCACATAATTTGGCCATCTTATGCGCTAAGACTTCTCAATTTTTCATATTTCTAAGGTAATGATATAGGAAAGATGTGTATCTTTGTACCGTGTTAGCCAGTAGATAGAAAAATATTTAGACTTGAGAGTCCTCAGTGGTTGATACCTTTTAATGGCTAACTGAAAAGATGGTAACAAATTGCAAGCTTTCGAGACTACTCAGGTCTCTTCATCAGGCATAGACTAATACAACATCTGAAGAATCACATATTTATATTTATAAATATGTGATTCTTCAGATGTTGTATTAGTCTATGCCTGATGAAGAGACCTGAGTAGTCTCGAAAGCTTGCAATTTGTTACCATCTTTTCAGTTAGCCATTAAAAGGTATCAACCACTGAGGACTCTCAAGTCTAAATATTTTTCTAAGGTAATGATGTAATTCATTTTTCATATTTTTCATATTTCGTGTTTGCAAGCTATAGCGCTACAGTGTGCTACCTTTTCTCCTTGTATGTATATGAGTTGGTGACTCTAGGTTTAGCACCTGTTCACACTGAATCTAAGTTTAGATGTGCCGGTCAGTTTTTTGATATGTATTCATTTACCTTCTGCCTGAGCACTCCACCTGGTGGTCACAGGCCTTTTAATTACAGCAGGTTCATCACCCCTCCACAGAGATGTAGATTTTAGTCTGAAAGAGGATTCATAGGTTCCCATGCAGACAGACTTTTCTAAAGCGAGGATAGGCATTAGTTAGGGACCTGATATACGAGAAGAGCCTTGACGTGGCTATCAGGCTCACATAATTTGGCCATCTTATGCGCTAAGACTTCTCAATTTTTCATATTTCTAAGGTAATGATGTAATTCATTTTTCATATTTTTCATATTTCGTGTTTGCAAGCTATAGCGCTACAGTGTGCTACCTTTTCTTCTTGTATGTATATGAGTTGGTGACTCTAGGTTTAGCACCTGTTCACACTGAATCTAAGTTTGGATGTGCCGGTCAGTTTTTTGATATGCAGTCCATAGTAACGACAGTGCCACGACGATCCAGCTCTGCTACATCGGAATGACAGGCAGAGCCTGTCATCGCAACGCAGCACAGCTGATTACCAGCTTCCCCGGCGGTGACGTCATCGGACTGCTTTACGGCCGGGATTACCCAGCAGTCACTGCAGTTATCGCGAGAAACTGCATGTGACCGCCGGGGAAAGATGATGGCGGCCATGAAGCAGTCCAGGCCGTGACCGCCGGAGATCTTCTGCCAGGTAAGTGCCGCTGTAATGTATGTAGTACAGTTCATATAGCGTCTTGTGCTTGGGTGCGATGAAAATACATGAGACACAGGTTTGATATAGAAAGTCTTGTATTACTTCATACAAGTTGGCAAAAATAGTCACACAGTTTGCAGACACAGAAGCAGGAGACACAGCAGGCCAGAGTAATCTAAGCTCAGCAATCACTCTCCACAACAGGTTCAGGATCTTCTTCTCTGTTACCGTAAGTCCATGCAAACGTGGGTCTTTCAAAGAGCAGGGTTCAGAGTCCACAAGTGCTTCAGAGTTCCTCAGTAGGAATAGCTGGAGTACAAGGTCCAAGGCTTTAGGAGTCAGGTCACAGGTTCACTGCAGGCTAGATTCTGAAGCACTGATTGCTCAGCTGTGGCTGCTTAAGAAGCAAAAGGAGAGAATCAGGGCGGGAACATGCAAGCTGGAAACTCCATTTTGACTGAGGGCAAGATAGCTGCAGCAAGACAGAAAGTAAAATGGCTGACGAACAAACTGAGTTTCAGGAACATGTACACAGAACCTTACATTACTCCCCCCTTAGGGACAACCTCCGGATGACCTCAGGCCAGGCTTGTGTGGGTACCTCTGATGAAACTGACGGAGCAAGCGAGGAGCATTAACGTTATTGACTGGTTCCCATGAGATGTCCTCCACTGGGTAGCCCTGCCATTTAATCAGATATTGTAACTGATTTCTATACAACCTGGAATCTAAAATCCTTTCCACCACAAATTCTTCCTGACCATCGACCAGCACTGGGTCAGGGCAAGGAGAAGAACGTCCAGGAAACGTATTGGGTGACGCAGCCTTTAGTAGGGATACATGAAAGACAGGGTGAATTCTCATAGTTCTGGGCAGTTGAAGACGACAAGCAACGGCACTTATAATTTTACTGATTTTATAGGGTCCAATGTACTTATGTCCCAACTTAGACGATGGAATCCTTAACTTAAGATTTCTGGTTGACAGCCAGACCAAGTCTCCTACCTTGAAAGCTGGTGCAGGTTTACGAAATTTATCTGCTGCTTTCTTGTACCTTTCCTGAGCCGATTCCAGATTCTCCTTCAGAAGATCCATATTCTTCTGTAAAGACGTGATTCTTTCAGCCACTGCTGGTAAAGGCGTTTCTATGGGAAATCGTGGTAGAATGTTAGGATGATAACCTAGATTAGAGTAAAAAGGAGACTGTTAGTGGAGGCACTCTGAGAGTTGTTATACGAGAACTCAGCTAATGGAAGTAGATCCACCCAATCATCCTGTAGGTGGCAGATAAAGCAGCGGAGATACTGCTCCAGGGTTTGATTGGTTCGTTCGGTCTGTCCATTAGTCTGGGGATGAAAAGCAGAAGAAAGGTTTACTTTAATGTCCAATGCTGCACAGAAATTTTGCCAAAACCTAGAAGTGAATTGCACCCCTCGATCCGAAATAACCTCATCCGGTACTCCATGTAAGCGAAACACATCTTTAATCATCAAATCTGATGTCTGTTTTGCAGTGGGTAAGCCGACACAAGGGATAAAATGAGCTGCCTTTGTTAGACGGTCAACCACCACTAGAATGGTGTTCTTCCCTTGAGAGGTTGGTAACTCCACAATGAAGTCCATAGAAATGGATCCCCACGGGCGGGACGGGGTGGGAAGAGGCTGTAACAGACCAGTTGGTGAGGAGTGAGGTGTTTTGCATCTTGCACAGACCTCACATGAAGTGACATAATTCAAAACATCTTTCCTGTAAGTGGGCCACCAAAAGAAACGAGAGAGAAATTCCTGTGTCTTTAGAATTCCTCTATGCCCAGCTATCTTGGAATCGTGAATGAGTTGCAATACTCTTAATCTGACTGTTTCAGGAATATACAGACGTTGTCCCTGAATCCACACACCATTTTAAAGACAAGACTTACGTCCCTTGGGGGTTGTGCCAAAAAGGAATCCGCATGGTATGCTTCCTTGATGTCCTTAAGTAGGTCTTGATTATGAATTACTCCTAGGAATCTAGAGTCAGGAAGAATAGTCTTAGGAGGAGTAATTGGACGTGTCTCTGCTGAGTAAATCCTAGAGAGTGCATCAGCCTTTCCATTGCGCGATCCTGGTCTATAAGAAATGATAAAATTAAATTGGTTTAGAAAAGATTCCAGCGAGCCTGGCGAGGAGTCAGGCACTTAGCCGACCTGATAAACTCAAGGTTACGATGATCTGTCAGGACGACTATTTGCTGTGCAGCTCCCTGAAGAAGGTGTCTCCATTCTTTGAAGGCGGCAATAATGGCCAACAACTCTCTATTGCCCACATCGTAGTTCCTCTCAGCCGAAGACAACTGCTGGGAAAAGAAGGCACAGGGATGCAAGACATTCTTCTCACCTGTTCTCTGAGAGAGTATAGCTCCAACGGCACAGTCTGAAGCATCCACCTCTATTATGAAGGCAAGCTCGGGGTTGGGATGTACTAGGATAGGTGCAGTGGTAAATTTATCTTTTAGACGGGAAAATGCTTCCTGGGCTTGGGGAGTCCAGGAGAACCTAGACTCTTTCCGGGTAAGTTGGGTGATAGGTGACACTACCTCAGAGAAATTTCTAATGAAACGTCTATAGAAGTTGGCAAACCCGATGAAGCGCTGTACCTCCTTCACATTTCTAGGACTTGGCCAATCCTTGATGGCTTGGGTTTTGCTTCCATCCATACTAATTCCTTGTGTAGACAGTACATACCCCAGAAATTGAATTTCGGTCCTATGGAATTCACACTTTTCAAGTTTGATGTAAAGATGATTTTGTCTTAGACGTTCCAAGACCATTCTCACATGTCCATGATGTTCCTCTGTGGAGTTAGAAAAAATTAGAATATCATCCAAATAAATTACCACGAATGTATCTAGGAGATCCCTGAAGATGTCATTCACCAAGTGTTGGAAAGTGGCTGGGGCGGTACTCAGACCAAAAGGCATAACTAGATATTCAAAGTGTCCATAGCGTGACCTGAATGCAGTCTTCCATTCATCCCCAGGTCTAATACGGACTAAGTTATAGGCCCCACGAAGATCTAGTTTAGAGAAAATTTTGGCATGTCGCACTCTCTCCAATAACTCAGGGATTAAAGGCAATGGATAACGGTTTCTAATAGTAACCTTATTGAGTTCCCTATAGTCTACGCATGGTCTCAGAGATCCATCTTTCTTCTTTACAAAGAAGATGGGTGCACCTGCAGGAGATGAAGAGGGGCGTATGAAGCCCTTGGCTAGATTTTCATCTATGTAATCCTTTAAGGCCTTTAGCTCGGGCCCCGCCAGGGGGTAGATCTTACCAAAAGGTATCTCTGCTCAGGCAATAATTCAATTGGACAATCATATGGACGGTGCGGAGGAAGCTGGTCAGCGTTCTTCTTGTCACATAAATCCACATAGTCCTGGTAAAAAAGCGGGTAGTTCGGGGCTGACATGATTCCTTTGGAACAGAGCAAGCTGAAATTTTGGGGACTCATCTTTTCCCGGGGAAATGTAATTTCCCCTTGGGGTCTCCCTTTAAAGGGGGGAGGTTCTGAGCCGCAGCCGGGGTAGCCCTAAAAAAAGGGAAAAGTGGGGAAAGGATAAGCTAAGGACATTTTCCCTTTTGAGACTTTACCATAAAAACCCTAAAGGGGCTCTTTTTTTCCTGATCCAGGTCCAGAGGTCAGCAGGGAGCCATCCACATTTCCATCTTACTGGAGTACCCTTTTTTCACTGAACGTACCCCTGTTTCAGAGAAAAGGAGACATCCATAAAATTTCCCCCTTGCCCTGAGTCATCATGCAGAGCAGACCCCAAAGCTGAGTAAACCCAAGTTTGGGGGAAAGAAAAAAAATGAAAATTTTTTTTTTTAAAACTCACGGGGACACCGCTGAGGAAACTAAAAATGGCAGCGTTTACACAGTCAACTCCCAGAGTAACGGTTTTTAACCCGAGAAATCAAGATCTCTTGCAGCAGATCTCTCTGGAGCCTGGGCTCGGACCTGAATTTTCCCCTCTCAAAACACCACAAGAAGAGCTGCAGTACTTACGAAAAGGGGCTGGGGCGTTTATAAAAAAGTGCCTGACTTCCAAATAGAAACATAGATTTCCTTTTAAAACGATTTCCCCTTGCGTGCATCACTAACCCGTTTTGTAAAGATCACCTGCGGGGGTTCAGGTTCATTTCCCGTCCCCTACTAAAAGGTTCCTTAGTGGAGAAAGGTAAAAAGGGTATGCGATTGCTTTCGAACCTCTCCTTCCCCTTCGTTCAGCAACGAGTACAAACGGATGCAGTATTAAAAAACACCTAACGCATGGGAGGGCGGCACGAGAAAATTCACCTTAACAGTGGGGATAACCCCTTTCCCCAAAATAGTTTTTTTTTGGCGAACTGTCCCAGGGATAAAGGGGGCCCTCTCCTGAAATCCAAGGCATATTCACTCCCGGGTGCTTACCTTGGCGCAAAGCTAACATGGGGCTTCAGCTTTTTTCACCTCGTTTGGGGGGCTCAAAACCTCCCCCTGGCTGAAATAAAAGCATCAAGGTTTTTTAAAAATCATCTCAGTCCAATCAAGGTTTTTTCCCCCTCAAAGCCTTTTGGAAAACAAAAATTAGTAACCCTTTTTGATGTTCAGGGGAAAATTTGTGAACATGTGAAAAAAAAAAGTTTGCATTGTTTTAAAAATCCCCTGAATTTCTCACGTTCACCGCCAAAACGAAAAGGGGGCAATTTTGGGAACCCAGAACTGGGGGTACGCAGGGCCGGCCGCTCTCTAGAACCTCAACCTGGCTCCAAACCCCGGGCAGTCTGCCCCCAAAACGCAAATTGTGTTTGTGAGGTCCTGTAGGGGTTTAAAAACGGTCTTTATATTTGCAAATCTGCAAGGAAATTTTTAGCCTCGCAAAGTTCCTTTTTTCCCCGGGCCCCCCATTTTCCAGATCTTTAAGACAGGGTAGGGGAAAAAGGAAGGGAAAAAAAAAAACAATAGTGTTTACCTGTGGTAACACTGCAAAGAAAAAAATTAAGGGAACTGCTCACCGGGGAAGGTTGTAAAGTCAAACCACTATCATCACAGAAATTTTCCCCCGGGGCATTGAATCCAAGTTACAGCAGACAAAAAAAGAAAAAAAAAAAAAAAAAACAAAGGTTTACCTTGGGAACACTGCAAAAAAAAAAAAAATTAAGGAATTTCTCACCTAAAAAGGTTGTGAGAAGTCAAAACCACGTCATCACGAAAGTAAAAACTGGACGTCTATATCCACAGTTTTTACAGACACAGCCTTTCCAGACCCACAGACACTAAGTTTTGGGTTCAAACTTGAATGTTGTAGTACATTCAATAGCGTCTTTGCTTGGGGGGATGAAATACATGAGACACAGGTTTTTTATAGAAAGTCTTTATACTTTTTACAAGTTGCAAAAATAGTCACACAGTTTGCAGACACAGAAGCGGAAAACCCCCAGGCCGAGTAATCAACTCAGCAATCACTCTCCACAACAGGTTCAGGATCTTCTTCTCTGTTCCCCCAAGTCCAGCAAACGGGGCTTTCAAAAAGCAGGCAGATCCACAAATCCAGATTCCTCAGTAGGAATAGCGGTACAAAAGGCCCCCGCTTTAGGATCGGGGCACGGGGTTCACTGCAGGCTAGATTTGAAGCACTGATTGCTCAGCTGTGGCTGCTTAAAAGCAAAGGAAAAGAATCAGGGGGACATGCAAGCTGGAAACCCATTTTGACTGGGGGCAAGATAGCTGCAGAAGACGAAAAAAATGGTGACGAACAAACTAGTTTCAGAACATGTACCAAAACCTACAGCCGCGACTCCTGACAGACCCCCGAGGGGCCCGACAGTGACAGGAAAATCCGATTCGGGATCCGATATACAAAAAAATCGGTCTGGAAAACGAAAGCCTGATACAGCTAATACGCCGATCCCCGTATTGCGGTATGTATCGCTAAAAACTAGTAAAGACTGTCCCATATGAAATTTTTCGTCCCATAGCGCTTCCAATGGGGAAAAAAAAAAATTTTTTTTGGCAAAGGGGGCTTTTAAAACGGGGTGAAGTTTGCCCCCCGCTCCTTTGGGGGGGCCCCGCATTGCTCTGTTCCAGGCCGCAGCACTTTTAGTGCAGTACTGGGGGTCCGAGGGGCAGTGGACAGGGTAGGGCGGTACGGAAGGGGGACTTGTGTTTTAGATCAGGCGAAGGCTTTTGTCGGTTTTAACCACGATACCTCGGGCCGTCCTTTGAGGGCGGGCTGCCTTGGGGTTTTTTAAATTGGCTAAAATCCGTATGAGAGTCGCACAACGTACCGGGCTTTTAGGGTACCGGCACCGACCCGCCACTTCAAAGGGGGGGGCCGGGTAGCACGCTCGGTCCGTTGCCCCGGGCGTCATTCAAAGGGAATTTCAGGGTTTTTTGGGAATTGTTGGACGCCACCTGTTGGTTTTTTTGATCAGGGGGACCAGCCGCAGGGGAATCTTTGAGGGTTGTTACTGGGCAAGGTGCTAATTTCCCCAGTAAAGGAACCCCAGGGTATTGGCGTGCAGGTGCAGGCAATAAGGCAGACACACACAAGTCAGTCTCTTTCCATACCTTTTCGGTGGATTTGCGGTATGTCCCGGGAAATGTCAGGTGGAGGGTGCACCAAAAGTAATACGAGTAGGTTTGAGGGCCTCCTTTCTTCCAATTGTATGAGTTTTCCCACTTGCATGAAGCGAAGTTTAAAATCTAATAGAACAGCTCGCCCCGACATTTGGGGGAGCCCCCCTTGTGGACAGAAAAAAAGTCTTGTTGCACGTCCTGCTAGACCCTGTCTTCCGACCCCGGTTACTTCAGCACAAAAGGGCCCCCCTGCGACCTAAGTCCAGCGGTCCCCCGGTTTTCTCCCCCTAGCCTGAAGGAACTAGCAAGCTTCGGGCCCGGGGTCCGGTAGTTTCAAAAGGGGGTTAAAATAAAAAGTTTCTATTCACCTCAGTCACTCTTTCTTTTTCTTTACCACCGCCCGTCACCCCACCACACCCCTTTAAAAAAGCACAGGAACAGAGGGGTAAGTCGTCGCTTCCTCATCCCAGCTCACTGCCTTTCTCAGTCACTCGTGTTACAAATAACGGTTCCCTTCCTTCTGCT
>JARQOD010008038.1:0-37131 GCA_033576555.1 Oophaga sylvatica
CATTGGGGTGAGTTGTCCTACGCCTTTCCCCCTAGAGCATTAATATAAACACATTCTTCTTATTATGTTTTAATACTTTTAACAAGAAAATCACTCAAGAAAATCTTTTTTTTTCTGCATCATATTCAGAGAGCCTTTTTTTTCATTTTTTCGGAGTACAGAGTTCAATGGGTATTGTTTTTTGCATAATAAGCTTTATTTTTATTGGTACCATTTTGAGTACATATGTCTTTCCAATCATTTTTTACTTAATTTTATGTCAAGTGCACATAATTGGCGACAAGAATTTACATGTAACGATTATTGTGTACAAATAATTGCTTATTCATTCGTTGTTTACAGGTGTTGTTATGGAAACGACCTCCATCTCCATTGCATAATCAATAAGCGAGAAATTGTATTTATTACATTACACAAATATTATGAATGATAAATCTTAAAGGAGTTTTCCACGAACAAAGTACATTTTAATCAAAGTTCCACAATTATGAATCTTCCTGTGCTGAGATAATCTTATAAATGTGCCCCTGCTGTGTACTGTGTAATGGTCGTGTCTGACCGTGCAGGGACATGGTCTGAACAATCCACCGGTTCTGGGCAGGGGAGGAAACAATAGAGAGTATACAGACAGGACAGCAGGGGATCACAGATGGTGTTTTTACACAGGGAGGGAAATGTTCTACTTCACAGAAAGAATCAGCTGTGATCCCATGCTGTCTTGTCTATATACTCTGTATAGTCTCTCGAATAAAGAATAAAAATGGCTTCAACCCTGTGTGAGTTCTTTGATGTTCTTTTTTTAATCAGATAAATTTTTATTGAACAAATTTTATCATACAATATTATTCATAACAACGAATAATTTGAAGAAAGTAACATTCTTATTTAACCCTTCAGTCCCACTCCCCCGTCCCCAACCCCTTCCGACAGCATTTCCATTTCTTCTTCTTTATTAAGGTAGAGAGTGTAGACAGGAAAAAAAAAAAAAAAAACTTCCATTACTCTCAATGCTATAAAACAAGCAAAGGTAAAGATATCGCATACAAGGAATGGTGAATAAAAGTACATTACATGTTAGAGGTCTCATCTCTTACAACCCTTTATATTGCAGCCAGGGCCCCATATTTTTTCATGCATATTCATTTTACCTCTTTTTTCATAAATTCCTTTTCCAAGCGTATAATATACTTTACTTTTTCAGAGAATTCCCCCCGGATGGAGGTTCAAGACTGGTCCAATTTTCTGCAATTAGCTTCCTAGCACAGTATAGTAATCTAGTAATAGCTATTTTACAATTATTATCAGTGAAAATTTCTTCCACATAGCCTAATAAACACGTAACGGGATCTCCAGAGACCTCACATCCATACGCCCCTTCAATCATATTAATTACTCCGGTCCAGAACGGTGAAAGTCTAGGACACTCCCACATCATATGGAATATACCCGCCATATCCATATTACATCTAGGACATCCGAGTTTACCCTCAGCCCCATTTTATGCATTATTAACGGTGACTATATACTCTATGAATTACATAAATGTGGATAACCGTGCAGGCTCGTTTGGGTATATATTCCAATATAGTTTCCCAGACATCATCCCCTATACTTCCAACTTCTTCCTCCCATTTATTCTTAGCTTTCAACGGAAACCTAGAAGAAAAGTATGCATCAATCTCTATACGTGCTTGAAATTACCCCCTAGTGTTTCCTTCTTGACAGATATATTCCAAAACCAAATCCATCTCCACTACCAATTTCTGCTGTGCTCTCTGGGTTCTAATTTCATGTTTAATCTGTTCATAACGATACCATTCTGTACTTGGCAACAGAAACTCACTTTGTAACTGCTGGAAAGGCTTAATTCCTTCCCCTTCCATTATCTGAAACATATACCTTACTCCTCTTTCTGTCCATTCTCTTATAATCCCTATTTTCTTTATCTCCACCAGATTACTATTATTCCATATGGGTGTATATTTAGTTACTCCCGTTACTCCTCTCACCTTTTTTATTGAGTTCCAGACTTTGTCTATAAGTTCTAGTGTGGGCATTTCCCTCCCAATCTTTTAACGTTACCTCCTTCCAACCCCTCTAGTATCAGCTTGTCCCCCGTACCATGCTCCAACATTCTTTCAACAACCCACCAGGCCCAGACCTTGCCCATCCTCTAAAGTGCTGACTCTGAGCAGCTAGAAGATATATTTCTGGGTTTGGCAGCGCCAGTCCTCCTTCGTCTTTGGGTCTCTGAAGGATTTCCAACTTTATTCTTGCCGGTTTCTTCCCCCATATCAGCGCTCTAATCATCACATTCAAAGATTACAACCTTTTTTTAGATATCTATACAGGCGCATTATGTAAAATATATAATAGTTTAGGCATCAGGATCATTTTAAAAAGGTTTATCCTCCCCACCACCGTTAAGTGTAGTTTATTCCATATCTCTATTTTGATTTTCAATTTTTGAAGTAATGGGATCAAATTAATATTAAGGTACTCTGATACCGGCAAGGAAATCTGTATCCCCTGATATTTAAAGGTCTCTTTACATTGTAGTTTATTGACTTCCATATCTCCCTCAGTCCACTCGACTTCTTTACTTTAAAGAGAACTGATTTGGACCAGTTAATTCTCAACCCAGATATGACCCCAAACTTTTCGATTGTCTGCATGGCACAGCTCAATGATTCAGACGGATCCCCCAGAAATAATAATAGGTCGTCTGCATACAGAGCAATTTTTTCCTCCATTTCCCCATATTTAAAACCATGAATTCCCCGATTCCCCCTAATAACTGCAGCTAATGGTTCAATTGTTACAGCAAAGAGGAGTGGCGACAGTGGACATCCCTGTCTAGTTCCTCTGTTCAAAGGAAAAGATGAGGAAATCGCTCCATTAACTCTAACTTTAGCAGCAGGTTGAGAGTATAGCAGTTGCACCCATTCTATAAATCTCGGCCCAAACCCAAATTTTTGCATGACTCTCCATAGGTATCCCCACTGTACACTGTCGAACGCCTTTTGGGCATCTAGTGAGGCGATTACTCTACGACCCGAATTATCCGCTTGCATTTGAAGATTAAGGTATAGCCTCCTTATATTACCCGCTGTAGATCTATTAGGCATGAATCCCGCCTGATCTGGATGTATCAGGGAGATGACCCCAGTCAGCCGATTAGCTAAAACTTTTGCCATAATTTTAATATCCACCGTTAACAGTGAGATTGGTCTATATGATTCGGGTAGTCTGGGATCCTTTTCCTCCTTGGGAATTACTACAATCATGCTTCCTCATAGAGGCCGGCAGCAATTTTTTCTATTTAGCTTCTTCAAATACTTTCAACAATTTAGGTAGCAGCAGTTCTGCATATTGTTTAAGCCGTCCAACCCAGGGGACTTCTCATTGGCCATGCCATGCAGCGCAATCTCCATTTCTTCCACAGTGATGGGAGAATCCAGACTATCCTTATTCTCTTTGCTTAATTTAGGAAGCTTTCCCAGCCCCAGAAATTTATCTTACCTCTTCGTTCCCTACATTCTCCCCTGATGAGTATAAATTTTTATAAAAGTCACTAAAAATATTCACTATCCCTTCCAAGTCATTAACATTCTTCCCTTTTCCATTTACCATATTATAAATAAATGAATTACTTCTTTGTGCCGAAGCGATAACAGATAAGAAGGTGCCCACTTTCTCCCCTTCAGCACAGAACCTGTCTTTTTGGAACGCCTGTCTTCTAATTGATTTACTTACTAGGACATTATTAACCTGTTCTTGAGCATCTCTCAGGCCTTATTATACCCATTATATATATTAAACACCATTCCCATCATTCCACTCCTTCTCCCATCTGCTGTCGAGAAACCCCCCTGCCTCTCCCTTCCCCAATTCCCCCCTTTTCCCTCCTCTCCTTGCATGCTCTCTAAGAGCCATGGGTTTTCCACTCCCGATCCAATCTTCCAGAGATAGCAGCTCTCTCCTGTCACCGTTCTACTATCTCCACACTTACTCAGTCTTCCTCTTTGCTCTCGTTCTCTCTCCCCCTCCCCCGTGCATTCCTAGGTTTCCCCCACCACATTTTATTTCACTGTAAGTACAAAAAAGAAAGTTATAACTGCATACATTATACAATAATACAATAATATAACACATCTGTGGTTACAAACAATATTCATCTCCGCCATGCCCTCCGCCAGGGCTATATATATGAAATTCAAATATTTCACATCGAATCTTTCCTTATTCTATCAAAACTAGTCCATCCGTATGGATTGGGTCACTTTCAGACCCAAAAAAAGGAACAAAAATGTAACCTATGGAGGTGGAATTCAGAAGTCAAAAAAGAAACAAGAAAAAAAAAAACAAATTCTTCACTTCCAGTCCCATATCCACGGTCATGTGTTTGCTTGCATACATTATATTATGGGTGTCCTCACCCCAGTCCATCCATACTGATTATCAAATGTTCCCTGTAAACTAGAAATGAGTCTGCTTACTAAATGTCCTCAGCCGACCTCTCCAACAAGCTTTATTTTAAAAGTTACGTAACTATTTCTCACTCTTTGGCGTGCAAAACGTGGCATTAGCATCGATCCAATTTATGGCCTCCTCAGGATCCGTAAAAAGACGGATTTTGGTAAGACCTTACCTGTAAAATCCTTTTCAGCGAAGGAAGGAAGGGAGACACAGTCATTACTAGTGGGTAGGCGGAGCCCACATAGGATAGCACACCTCAGATTAAAAAAGTGCTGTCCGGCCCCTCCAGCTTGGGCTCCTCCTGCTCCAGTTCTCCAGTCCGTACACAAGCTAAGGAAGAGCAAATATCACCAGCGTAGCAACATAACCCCTTCTGAAGCACTTCAGATAAAAAACATAAGAAAACAGGTTATGCATATAACAGAAAAAACCACACAGTTCCAGGTACTACTCACTGAACCTGACCACTGTGATGAGCTGGCAATGCTGGAAGAGAGCCTTAGCGCGCCGACCTCAGCCCAGATAATCGCTATCAGAGAAGGGTCACGCGGCATCTGAAAACACAACAACCACTTCTGCCATGGGAGGGATCTGTGTCTCCCTTCCTTCCTTCGCTGAAAAGGATTTTACAGGTAAGGTCTTACCAAAATCCGTCTTTCAGCAGCAGAATGAAGGAAGGGAGACACAGTCATTACTAGTGGGACGTCCCAAAGCAGTCCAAAAATTAAGGGTGGGCAAAAAACCAACAGAGGCAGATTCCCAACAACCTAGATAAATGCGCAACTAGCGCTAAATTCAGGTTAATAAAAAACTTTAAACTACAGCCGCCTGCAGGACCCTACGTCCTAAGGCCGCATCAGCGGAAGCACTGACGTCCACCTTATAAAACTTTGTAAACGTGTGGACGGAACGCCAGGTCGCCGCCCGGCAGAGCTGAGCTGCCGAGGCCCCTTGATGAAAGGCCCACGATGAACCCACAGCTCTCGTGGAGTGCGCTCGAATCTTAATCGGGCAAGGTTCGCCCTTCAGTCGGTAGGCCTCTAAAATGGCCGACCGAATCCAACGAGCTATAGAGTCCTTGGAAGCTCTTTGACCACGTCGACGACCTGCTGGAATCACAAACAGAGAATCCGACTTCCGAAAATTTTGGGTAATAGACAAATAGAACTTCAAAGCCCGCACTAAATCCAATGTGTGCAGGGCCCGTGCCTTTGCATTCCTCGGCTCCGGACAAAGCGAGGGCAACTGTAATGTATGTAGTACAGTTCATATAGCGTCTTGTGCTTGGGTGCGATGAAAACACAGGAGTCACAGGTTTGATATAGAAAAGTCCTGTATTACTTCATACAAGTTGGCAGAAATAGTCACACAGTTTGCAGACACAGAAACAGGAGACACAGCAGGCCAGAGTAATCCAAGCTCAGCAATCACTCTCCAATACAGATTCAGGATCTTCTTCTCTGTTACCGTAAGTCCATGCAAACGTGGGTCTTTCAAAGAGCAGGGTTCAGAGTCCACAAGTGCTTCAGAGTTCCTCAGTAGGAATAGCTGGAGTACAAGGTCCAAGGCTAAAGGTACTGCCACACTTAGTGATCTCGTTAGCGATCTCAATAACGACGCAAGCTAATGAGATCGTTTTTGTGATCGTTTTAATGTCGCTAGTAGCTGCCACACTTAGTGATCTCGTTAACGACGCATAAGCGGTTAGCGATCTCATTAACGACTTTAGCGGTCATTGCGATGTAAAAAACAGCGCACATCGCTCACAAAAGGTGCCAGACACAGCGATATAGGCTCACCAGCGTGACGCCAACGATCTAAATACGGTCCAGAACTCTAGTGAACGATCAGCGAGATCACAGCAGGGGCCACGTCGTTGCTACATGCCACACACAATAGCGTCACTAACGAGATCGCTAAATAGTGACGTATTTTAGCGATCTCGTTAGCGACGCTGTTTAGTGTGGCATACCCTTTACAGGAGTCAAGTCACAGGTTCACTGCAGGCTAGACTCCGAAGCACCGACTGCCCAGCTGCGGCCGCCCAAGAAGCAAAGGAGAGAATCAGGGCGGGAACACGCAAGCCGGAAACTCCACCCTGACTGAGGGCAAGATAGCTGCAGCAAGACAGAAAGTAAAATGGCTGACGAACAAACTGAGTTTCAGGAATATATACATAGAACCTTACATTACTCCCCCCTTAAGGACAACCTCCGGATGACCTCAGACCAGGCTTGTGTGGGTACCTCTGATGAAACTGACGGAGCAAGCGAGGAGCATTAACGTTATTGACCGGTTCCCATGAGTTGTCCTCCACTGGGTAGCCCTGCCATTTAATCAGATATTGTAACTGATTTCTATACAACCTGGAATCTAAAATCCTTTCCACCACAAATTCTTCCTGACCATCGACTAGCACTGGGTCAGGGCAAGGAGAGGAACGTCCAGGAAACGTATTGGGTGTCGCAGCCTTTAGTAGGGATACATTAAAGACAGGGTGGATTCTCATAGTTCTGGGCAGTTGAAGACGACAAGCAACGGCACTTATAATTTTACTGATTTTATAGGGTCCAATGTACTTATGTCCCAACTTAGACGATGGAATCCTTAACTTAAGATTTCTGGTTGACAGCCAGACCAAGTCTCCTACCTTGAAAGCTGGTGCAGGTTTACGAAATTTATCTGCTGCTTTCTTGTACCTTTCTTGAGCCGATTCCAGATTTTCCTTTAGAAGATCCATATTCTTCTGTAAAGACGTGATTCTTTCAGCACTGCTGGTAAAGGCGTTTCTATGGGAAATCGTGGTAGAATGTTAGGATGATAACCTAGATTAGTGTAAAAAGGAGACTGTTTAGTGGAGGCACTCTGAGAGTTGTTATACGAGAACTCAGCTAATGGAAGTAGATCCACCCAATCATCCTGTAGGTGGCAGATAAAGCAGCGGAGATACTGCTCCAGGGTTTGATTGGTTCGTTCGGTCTGTCCATTAGTCTGGGGATGAAAAGCAGAAGAAAGGTTTACTTTAATGTCCAATGCTGCACAGAAATTTTGCCAAAACCTAGAAGTGAATTGCACCCCTCGATCCGAAATAACCTCATCCGTACTCCATGTAAGCGAAACACATCTTTAATCATCAAATCTGCTGTCTGTTTTGCAGTGGGTAAGCCGACACAAGGGATAAAATGAGCTGCCTTTGTTAGACGGTCAACCACCACTAGAATGGTGTTCTTCCCCTGAGAGGTTGGTAACTCCACAATGAAGTCCATAGAAATGGATCCCCACGGGCGGGACGGGGTGGGAAGAGGCTGTAACAGACCAGTTGGTGAGGAGCGAGGTGTTTTGCATCTTGCACAGACCTCACATGAAGTGACATAATTCAAAACATCCTTCCTGCAAGTGGGCCACCAAAAGAAACGAGAAAGAAATTCCTGTGTCTTTAGAATTCCTCTATGCCCAGCTATCTTGGAATCGTGAATGAGTTGCAATACTCTTAATCTGACTGTTTCAGGAATATACAGACGTTGTCCCTGAATCCACACACCATTCTTAAAGACAAGACTTACGTCCCTTGGGGGTTGTGCCAAAAAGGAATCCGCATGGTATGCTTCCTTGATGTCCTTAAGTAGGTCTTGATTATGAATTACTCCTAGGAATCTAGAGTCAGGAAGAATAGTCTTAGGAGGAGTAATTGGACGTGTCTCTGCTGAGTAAATCCTAGAGAGTGCATCAGCCTTTCCATTGCGCGATCCTGGTCTAAAGAGATGATAAAATTAAATTGGTTTAAGAAAAGATTCCAGCGAGCCTGGCGAGGAGTCAGGCACTTAGCCGACCTGATAAACTCAAGGTTACGATGGTCTGTCAGGACGACTATTTGCTGTGCAGCTCCCTGAAGAAGGTGTCTCCATTCTTTGAAGGCGGCAATAATGGCCAACAACTCTCTATTGCCCACATCGTAGTTCCTCTCAGCCGAAGACAACTGCTGGGAAAAGAAGGCACAGGGATGCAAGACATTCTTCTCACCTGTTCTCTGAGAGAGTATAGCTCCAACGGCACAGTCTGAAGCATCCACCTCTATTATGAAGGCAAGCTCGGGGTTGGGATGTACTAGGATAGGTGCAGTGGTAAATTTATCTTTTAGACGGGAAAATGCTTCCTGGGCTTGGGGAGTCCAGGAAAACCTAGACTCTTTCCGGGTAAGTTGAGTGATAGTTGACACTACCTCAGAGAAATTTCTAATGAAACGTCTATAGAAGTTGGCAAACCCGATGAAGCGCTGTACCTCCTTCACATTTCTAGGACTTGGCCAATCCTTGATGGCTTGGGTTTTGCTTCCATCCATACTAATTCCTTGTGTAGACAGTACATACCCCAGAAATTGAATTTCGGTCCTATGGAATTCACACTTTTCAAGTTTGATGTAAAGATGATTTTGTCTTAGACGTTCCAAGACTATTCTCACATGTCCATGATGTTCCTCTGTGGAGTTAGAAAAAATTAGAATATCATCCAAATAAATTACCACGAATGTATCTAGGAGATCCCTGAAGATGTCATTCACCAAGTGTTGGAAAGTGGCTGGGGCGGTACTCAGACCAAAAGGCATAACTAGATATTCAAAGTGTCCATAGCGTGACCTGAATGCAGTCTTCCATTCATCCCCAGGTCTAATACGGACTAAGTTATAGGCCCCACGAAGATCTAGTTTAGAAAAAATTTTGGCATGTCGCACTCTCTCCAATAACTCAGGGATTAAAGGCAATGGATAACGGTTTCTAATAGTAACCTTATTGAGTTCCCTATAGTCTACGCATGGTCTCAGAGATCCATCTTTCTTCTTTACAAAGAAGATGGGTGCACCTGCAGGAGATGAAGAGGGGCGTATGAAGCCCTTGGCTAGATTTTCATCTATGTAATCCTTTAAAGCCTTTAGCTCGGGCCCCGCCAGGGGTAGATCTTACCAAAAGGTATCTCTGCTCCAGGCAATAATTCAATTGGACAATCATATGGACGGTGAGGAGGAAGCTGGTCAGCGTTCTTCTTGTCACATAAATCCACATAGTCCTGGTATACAGCTGGTAGTTCAGGGACTGACATGATTCCTTTAGGAACAGAGCAAGCTGAAACTTTTGGACTCATCTGTTTCTCTGGAAAGTGTAATTCCTTGGTCTCCCAGTTAATGGTAGGATTCTGAGCCTGCAGCCATGGTAGCCCTAGAATAATGGGAAAGTGGGGAGAAGAGATAAGCATAAAGGACAGTTTCTCTTGATGATCTTTACCCATAAGAACCCTCAAAGGCTCTGTTTCCTGATCCACTGGTCCAGAGGTCAGCAGGGAGCCATCCACAGTTTCCATCTGTACTGGAGTAGCCTTCTTCACTGAACGTATTCCCTGTTTCAGAGCAAAGGAGACATCCATAAAATTTCCACTTGCCCCTGAGTCGATCATAGCAGAGCTAGACACCCAAGCTGAGTCAACCCAGAGTTTGATGGAAAGAAAGCAATGAGAATTGTTTTTCTTACAACTCAGCTGGGACACCGCTGAGGAAACTTGAAAAATGCAGCGTTTACACAGTCAACGTCCTCAGAGGTAACGGAGTTTAAGTCCGAGAAATCAAGATCTGTTGCTGCAGATCTCTCTGGAGCCTGAGGCTCGGACCTGACAGATCCCCTCTCGCAACACTCACAATGAATGAGTGCTGCAGTAGTCTTACGAGAACGGCTGGGGCAGTTTATAATGAAGTGCCCTGACTTACCACAATAGAAACATAGATTCTCCTTAAAACGATGTTCCTTGCGTGCATCACTAACCCGTCGTTGTAAAGAGTCTACCTGCATGGGTTCAGGTTCAGGTTCCCGTGTAATTCTACTCAAAGGTTCCTTAGCTGGAGAGGAAGGTAGGAAAAGGTTAGTACGATTGCTTTCGAACCATCTCTCTTGCCTGCGTTCAGTCAGACGAGTATCAATACGGATGCAGTAGTTAATAAAGTCACCTAACGCAGTGGGAGGGTCGGCACGAGCAAGTTCATCCTTAATCAGTGGAGATAACCCCTTTCGAAAAATAGATTTTTTGGCGGAACTGTCCCAGGTGGTATCAAGGGCCCATCTCCTGAAATCCAAGGCATATTCAGCTACCGAGTGCTTACCTTGGCGCAAAGCTAACATGGCTGCTTCAGCTGTTGCACCTCGATTGGGGTCATCAAACACCTGCCCCATGGCTGAAATAAAATCATCAAGGTGATTCAAACAATCATCCTCAGTCTCAATCAGAGGGTTTGCCCACATTAAAGCCTTGTTGGTAAGCAACATAATTATAGTAAGCACCTTAGATCGTTCAGTGGGAAATTGTGAAGCATGTGCAGAAAAAAAAAGATTGCATTGATTAATAAATCCCCTGAATTTCTCACGTTCACCGCCAAAACGAAAAGGGGGCAACTTGGGAATCCCAGCACTCGGGCTACGGCAGGAGCCTGGACTCGCCCCTCTAGAACCTCAATCCTGGCTCGCAAATCCTGGGTAGTCTGTCCAACCACTTGCAAATTGTGATTATTGAGGTCCTGTAGATTTGTAAAACGGGTCTTTATATTCTGCAAATCTGCAAGGATATTATCAGTCACTCCGCAAAGTTCCTTTATGCGGGCCTCCATTTTCCAGATCTTTTAAGACAGGATTACTGGAAGAAGAGAGAGAGAAAAAAAACAATAGTGTTCACCTGTGGCAACACTGCAGAGAGAAAAAAAAATTAAGGGAACTGCTCACCTGGAATGGTTGTGAGAAATCACAACCACTATCATCACAGAAAGTTTCAACCAGACATCTGATATCCAGAGTTACAGCAGACAAAAAGAGAAAAGAAAGGAAAAAAAAAAAAACAATAGTGTTTACCTGTGGTAACACTGCAAAAAGAAAAAACTTAAGGAATTGCTCACCTGGAATGGTTGTGAGAAGTCACAACCACTGTCATCACAGAAAGTACAACCGGACGTCTGATATCCACAGTACAGCAGACACAGCCTTCCAGACCCAGCAGACACTAACGTTTTGGCTTCAGAATCTTGTAATGTATGTAGTACAGTTCATATAGCGTCTTGTGCTTGGTGCGATGAAAACACAGGAGTCACAGGTTTGATATAGAAAAGTCCTGTATTACTTCATACAAGTTGGCAGAAATAGTCACACAGTTTGCAGACACAGAAACAGGAGACACAGCAGGCCAGAGTAATCCAAGCTCAGCAATCACTCTCCAATACAGATTCAGGATCTTCTTCTCTGTTACCGTAAGTCCATGCAAACGTGGGTCTTTCAAAGAGCAGGGTTCAGAGTCCACAAGTGCTTCAGAGTTCCTCAGTAGGAATAGCTGGAGTACAAGGTCCAAGGCTTACAGGAGTCAAGTCACAGGTTCACTGCAGGCTAGACTCCGAAGCACCGACTGCCCAGCTGCGGCCGCCCAAGAAGCAAAGGAGAGAAACAGGGCGGGAACACGCAAGCCGGAAACTCCACCCTGACTGAGGGCAAGATAGCTGCAGCAAGACAGAAAGTAAAATGGCTGACGAACAAACTGAGTTTCAGGAATATATACATAGAACCTTACAGCAACACAATATCCTGGTTAACATGAAAATGTGACACCACCTTAGGTAGAAAGTCGCCCCGAGTGCGAAGCACTACGCGATCCGGGTGAAACTCCAAAAAAGGAGGCGAGCAAGAAAGAGCCGCCAACTCCGAAACCCTTCTCAAGGAAGTGACCGC
This sequence comes from Oophaga sylvatica, assembly GCA_033576555.1. Classification (NCBI taxonomy): domain Eukaryota; kingdom Metazoa; phylum Chordata; class Amphibia; order Anura; family Dendrobatidae; genus Oophaga; species Oophaga sylvatica. Next base: position 12,225 of record JARQOD010008038.1, read on the forward strand.
CACAAGGAAGGCAACCTTCCAAGAGAGCAAAGAAAGACTAACAGAGTCCATAGGCTCAAAAGGCCCATGTTGAAGAGCCTCCAAGACAAGATTGAGCCGCCAAGGAGACACAAACGCCTTCCGCGGCGGAAACTGACGGGTTACTCCGCGAAAAAAGGAACTTACGTCCCTACGCGAAGCGATAGCCTTCCGAAACAGCAACGACAGAGCAGAAACCTGACCCTTCAGGGTGCTAACTGCCAAACCCTTGTCCAGCCCGTATTGCAAAAAGGCCAACAAATTGGGAATGGAAAAAATCCTCGGGTTCCTTGAAGAACCCAAACACCACGAAAAGAAGGCTTCCCAAGTCTTGTGGTAAATTCTAGTAGTAGCCGGACCTCTGGCAGCTCGCAGAGTGGTAATGACGTCGGCTGAAAAACCTTGACGAGTCAAGATTTCGGTCTCAAGAGCCACGCCGTCAAACGCAGAGACTTCAGGTCCGGATGACGAACGGGCCCTTGAGTTAACAGGTCCGGGCGAAGAGGGAGTGGAAGTGGAGGCGCTGCCAAAAGCGACACTAGGGTCGAGAACCACGTCCTCCTTGGCCAATCCGGGGCTACCAACAAAGCCGGGACTCTCTCCAGTCTGATCCGACGCAACACCAGAGGAAGTAAGGATATCGGCGGGAACACATAAATTAGCTCGAATTGGCCCCACGGAGCCACTAGAGCATCCACCGCCACAGCCTTCGGGTCCTTGAACCTGGACATGAACGTCGGTAACTTGGCATTGAATCTGGATGCCATCAAATCCACTTGGGAGTTCCCCAACGGGAGCACAGCAGTGCAAAAATCTCCGGATGAAGACTCCATTCTCCGGGATCCATCTTTTCGCGACTGAGGAAGTCCGCCGTGACATTCTGAACTCCAGGAATGTGAATCGCAGAGATGGCTGGCACCCTGGCCTCGGCCTATACCAGGATCCGAGACACCTCCATCATGAGCCTGGAGCTCCTTGTCCCACCTTGATGGTTGATATACGCGACCGCCGTCGCATTGTCCGTCTGCACTCGGACTGGTAGACCGCTTAAAGGGACCGTCCAGTGTTGGAGGCAAAGGAAAATTGCCCTCAATTCCAGGATGTTGATCGGCAAGACAGACTCTTCCGACGACCATACTCCCTGGATCCAGAGATCGTTCCAGACACCCCCCCAGCCCGTCAGGCTGGCATCGATGGTTATGACCGACCACCTCGGAGGGAGGAAAGATTTCCCCAGGGATAAAGCTTCCGGTCGTAACCACCATCCCAGAGACTCTCGCACCCTGTGGGAGATGATGACACTGCAATCCAGCGAAGCCTGCGACCGATCCCAACGGTTCAAAATGAGCATTTGGAGAGCCCTGGAATGAAATTGGGCAAACGGAAGTGCCTCCATCGACGCCACCATCAACCCCAGAAGACGCATACATCTTCGAAGGGACATTGCTGTCGAAGACTTCATGACCTGAACATGTCGAAGAAGACCTGCTTGCTTGTCTGGAGGCAGGGACACCACTGCTCGTACCGTGTCGAAATGCATCCCCAAAAACAGGATTGACTGCGACGGTTCGAGAGACGACTTCTCCCAATTGACCAGCCACCCGAAGTCCTCCAGGAGCTGAAGGGATAGATTGCGAGCCGCCATCGCCTCCTCCTTCGAGGATGCCACAATCAAAAGGTCGTCCAGGTATGGGAAGAATCGTAACCCCCTGTCTTCGAAGGATCGCCATAAGGGGTGCCAGAATTTTTGTAAAAACTCTGGTGCCGAGGCCAACCCGAAAGGCAGAGCCACAAACTGGTAATGGTCCTGACGTATGGCAAAATGAAGGAAACGTTGGTGGGCCCTTCCTACAGGAACGTGTAAATAAGCGTCGCGAATGTCGATAAACACCAAAAAGTAGTTTTGCGACAGGGCCGCCACAACGGAGCGAAGTGACTCCATGCGGAATTTCCGGGTGCGGACATGCCGATTCAATCTTTTGAGATCCAGAATGGGGCGAAATTTGTCCTCCTTTTTGGGGACCACAAAGAGGTTGGAATAAAACCCTCTTCCCCGGTCCTCCGGCGGAACCGGTACCACCACACCCTTCTGCAGAAGGGAATCGACCTCCCGTATTAGCGCGGCAAATAGCTCGGGCTCTGACGGAATGCGAGATTGGCAGAAACTGTCTGGGGGTCGAGAAAGAAACTCTATGAAATAGCCTGCCGACACAACCCGCGTCACCCAGGCGTCTGACACGCGGGTGTCACGCTGTCTCTGTATACAGGAGGACCGGGGTCTATGCTGACCCTAAGCTGGGGTCCTGACTAATCCCTCTACCTGGAGGTACTGTAGATGGTACAGAGGTCCAGGCCGCCAGTGTAACCCTATCTCCTGTGAATCCTTAACCACTGTAATCTAGTCCTGAGAAGGACCCTGATTACCACCACAGGGAACAGGAAGGTAACTGCCTTCCACACACAGTATAAGACGAACGAGACAGTACAAGGGGTAAAATAAAAGACCACCTTACATACGAAACTATCACTACAGAGGGAACACCAACGGGTAAGGAGATAAATAATAAAGCGAGGAGAGGAGAAAACCACAACAGGTACTCTTAGCTTTAGACTTCTCAATACGATCCGCTCTGCTGGTCTGCATGAATGCTTTCACCGACACTTCCCCAGCAGACAGGCAGGTATATAAAATCTGTTATAAAAAATTAACATATAACCCCTTGTCTGCCTTCTCGTCACAACTCAGGGAGATTCTCACCAGGGCCAGATTGGCAGGTACAATTACTAATGAATTAGAATTGGCTCTTGTGGTAAAAGAGCCCATCATTCCTACTTTTTACCTGCTCCCCAAGGTACACAAGGATGTACAAAATCCACCAGGCCGACCTATAGTTTCTGGACGGGGGAACTACCTGGAGTGCGTTAATCAATGGATTGACTTTATGTTGCAACCTCTGGTGGAGGCTCTTCCATCATATCTTAAGGACACAAATCAGCTACTCCAGAGAGTTGATGGCCTCTCACTCGACAATGATTCACTATTGGTTACAGCCGATGTTGAATCGTTGTACACGAGTATAAGACATGATGATGGCATCAAAGCGATTAAGTTCTTTTTAAATTCATCGACACTTTCTTCTGAAATTCAGTCCCTTATTCTTGAATTGTTGGGATTCACGCTCAAACATAATTTTTTTGTCTTTAAGGGGTCCTTTTTCCTGCAGACCCAGGGAACAGCCATGGGGGCGGCCTTTGCGCCCTCCTATGCCAACCTGTTCCTGGGTCTGTGGGAGAGGGACCTATTCCTGTCGGATCGGCAGTCGTCTATGGACCGTGTCCTTCTATGGGCACGGTACATAGACGACATTCTGCTGATCTGGCAGGGAGATGACATATCGGTCAAAAATTTCTTTCAGAGACTCAGTGATAATGATCTTAATATTAGATTGACCTTCACTTACAATGCTAGAGAGATTGAATTTTTGGATGTCATGCTAAGTAAAGACACCACACAGACTATACAGACCAGTATTTTTAGAAAACCTTCTGCCACCAACGTTTTGTTGCACGCCTCTTCTTCCCATCCCGAACACATGATACGCTCTATCCCAGTTGGGCAGTTCCTGCGTTTACGTAGGATCTGCTCTACGGATCTTGAATTTGATATTCAGGCGAAACTCCTGAAGGAACGTTTCCTAGAGAGAGGCTACAGCCACAGATGTATAAAAAAAAGCCTACAATAGGGCCAAATATAGTGTGAGAAATTCATTGCTTTATAAAACAACTGAGATTGATAAGAAGCCAGAACCGATTAGGTTCATCACAACCTTTCATTCTCAATCCAATAGAATTAGGAAGGTGATTTCTAAGGCATGGCCTATTTTACAAACGGATTCCATCCTTAAGAAGTTGATTTCAGGGAAACCCCTTATAACATACCGTAGGTCTAAAAACTTAAGAGATCATTTGACCCAAAGTCACTATGTAGAGTCTCCGCGTCATACATTTTTGAGTGCTTCCAGTGAACGCAGGGGTTCCTTCCCCTGCGGTCACTGTGTGGCATGCACCAATATGATTCGTACAGATTCTTTTTCTGACTCCTCAGGTAAGAGATCACTTAAAATCTATAAAAATATCAATTGTAATACTAAGGCTGTCATCTACTATGCCACGTGCCCATGCTCCCTGATCTATGTTGGCCTTACCACCCGTCAACTGAAGGTTCGGATCAGGGAGCATGTGCTTGGCATAGAGTCAGCAATGAATGAGGATGACGTGTCGGTACTCAAGACCATACCGAAACACTTTAAGATCCATCACAACTGTGACAGTAAAGGCTTCAAAGTCAGAGGCATTGATTGCCTGGATGTGGGAATACGCGGTGGTAAGATTACGCAACGTTTAAGTCAACTTGAAACAAGATGGATATGGAGGTTGAACACGGTCCATCCATCAGGATTGAACGAGAACTTGAGTTTTGTGTCCTTCTTGTGATCGCGGTCACCCTGGGTTTTGTTGATCCGCAGGGACAATTGTACTGGCTGGTACAAGTTTCTTTTAACCGGTTTTAACATTTGTTTTTTATATCATTCAGGTATTTACGCTTTTCTGAACAACTGAGGCGTCACTTCGTTTCACCCCAATTGGACATCAATTTATTTTATTCTTATTTACAATTTTTGAATATTGTCATTTTTGTGTATATATATTTCATGTTTTTCATATCATTGTCATTATTGTCATTTTTCTGTCATTTTTCTTTCTTTTTCTTTTTATTATCTACATTTTTCATTTATTTTGTTTTTTCTTGGGTATCTTTATATTCATATTCATTTTTGTTTCTTTTTCATTTATACTTTATACATCAGGTTTTTTGTTTTTCAACATTATTTTTGCATGACCATCTATTACACCTATCAAGTACTGGGGACCTTTGATCGGTTTTTATTGTGTATTTCTATTATGTTCTTTTGATGCAGTCAGAAATAATTAATATTGTGTGATATTTTATAGATCTGCATTAATATAGATGCCCGTGAAGTAATGTGTCCTTCCATCAATATATGCATTCTATTATCCAGCCATCACGGCGGTTTCGTACCGCGACCCTGCACGCCTTCTTGCTGCTCGGCGGATGCTATGCTGTGTCCGGCGTCTTTATGTGGATGGTTACCATGGCTACATGTGTCTCCCTCCTCATGACGTCGGCATGGTTTGGCATTGTCGGTCGTTACAGCAACGGAGGCGTCACTTCCGGGTCGCGATATTGAACTTCCGGTTCACGGATATTTAAGCCTCCCGGTTTTTGACGTCTAAACACGCCCCCTGACGAAGGCAATCTTGCCGAAACGCGCGTCGGGGCAGACGTGCAGACCCAGGCTCACACCCGGCACCATTAGAGAGAGGTAATATGATTCTCATGACACTAGTCCGCTTTAAGCATGTAGTTTGGTAATTTATTCATATACCCTCTCCATTGCCTCACTGAAGGGACATACAATTGTATGTATTTCGACAACCTTTTTTGCTAGTACCTGTATATTTTACACAGGTTAACCTTGGGTAGGCGGGTGTGAGTACTATGCATCATATTGACACCACTTGGTGATTCCATTATATAGCTTTGCATCATATTATTGCCTGGGCCAGCGCGACTCCCTTTCTGTACCAGATTTGCATCTGTCCTTGTGACTCTTCTGTCCGGCATTGTTTTTTACCTTTTACCTGCACTTTTGACATGTATATATATGTTTCAATAAAGATTATGTCAATTTTCTAATAGCCCGATTTCGTTGTTTTTGTGATGGCCACATCACACTCCTTCTTATAGGAAACCAATTACCACAACATTAATTGCAGCTGAGCGATGCTGGTCTAGTCCAGCACAGAGAGAGGAAGAATTAACTCCCTCAGTGCCGAAAAACACCCAGCACCAGAACCTCAGCTGTGAGAAGTCAGGGTGTGCAATCGCGACGATCTTCGCAGTGACACACCCGTGACAGTACCCCCCCTTCTACGAGGGGCCTCCGGACCCTCAGGGCCGGGTTTATCTGGGTGAGTAGTGTGGAAGGCCCGAACCAATCGGTCTGCGTTAATATCCGACGCCGAAACCCACGTCCTCTCCTCAGGACCATACCCCCTCCAATGAACAAGGTACTGAAGGGACCGGCGATTCAGACGTGAATCGATGACTCTCGACACCTGGAACTCCAAGTTACCATTGACCACCACAGGAGGAGGAGGTAAAGGTGAAGGTATCACCGGCGCCACATACCTCTTAAGCAACGATCTGTGGAACACATTATGAATTTTAAATGTAGGAGGGAGGTCAAGACGGAATGCAACCGGATTAATTATAGCACTGATCTTGTATGGCCCGATGAACCTGGGACCCAGTTTCCAGGAGGGAACCTTAAGTTTTATATTTTTGGTAGACAACCATACCAGATCATTCACACTTAGGTCCGGACCAGACACTCTCCTCCTATCAGCCATACGTTTGTATCGGTTCCCCATAGTACTCAGATTATTCAGCACTCCTCTCCACACTGAAGCAAGTGACGACGAAAATCGTTCCTCCTCAGGAACCCCAGAAGAGCCCCCCCCTATTGAAAGTACAAAACTGGGGGTGAAAACCATATGCCCCAAAAAACGGGGACTTACCAGTGGACTCGCTCCGCCTATTATTTAGAGCAAATTCCGCCAGAGGCAAGAAAGAAGCCCAGTCCTCCTGGTTCTCTGACACAAAACATCGGAGATATGTCTCCAAGCTCTGGTTCAGACGCTCTGTCTGACCATTGGTCTGCGGGTGAAAAGCCGATGAAAATGACAACTGCATCCCCCGCCGTGTACAAAATGCTTTCCAGAATTTGGACACAAACTGAGACCCCGATCCGACACCACATCGGAGGGTACCCCGTGAAGCCTTACAATCTCCCCAATAAACACCTGCGCAAGAGTTTTAGCATTAGGAAGAGCAGGAAGAGCGATAAAATGTGCCACCTTGCTGAACCTGTCCACTACAACGAGTATGACTGTTTTACCCGAAGATGGCGGGAGGTCCGTAATGAAGTCCATAGACAGATGAGTCCACGGACGCTCCGGGATCTTCAAAGGTAAGAGGGTCTCCGACGGACGGGTATGTGGGGTCTTAGAGCGCGCACAAACCTCGCAGGACGCGACAAAAGTTACCACCTCCTTATGTAAGTTAGGCCACCAAAACCGACGCGAGAGGAGATCCTCAGTTGCTTTACTCCCTGGGTGTCCTGCCAAAGCTGAATTATGGTGTGCCTCGATCACCTTTTGTCGCAACTGATTTGGAACAAACAGTCTCCCTGGAGGTCCTACAGGGGCGTCCCCTGAGCCTCCAATACCTCCTCCTCAAGCTCAGAGCATACTGCCGACACCACCACCCCCTCCTGAAGGACCGGAACCGGGTCCTCCGTATTTCCAGCCCCTGGGAAACAGCGAGATAAGGCATCCGCCTTAACATTTTTTGAGCCAGGACGATATGTGACGACAAAATTAAACCTGGTAAAAAACAACGACCACCTAGCTTGTCTGGGATTCAGACGTTTAGCGGACTCTAAATATAACAGGTTTTTGTGATCGGTAATGACGGTGACCGGGTGGACTGCCCCCTCCAAAAAATGACGCCACTCCTCAAAAGCTAACTTAATGGCCAAGAGTTTCCTATTGCCGACATCATAATTCCTCTCAGCGGACGACAATTTTTTAGAGAAGAAGGTGCACGGATGCCATTTACCAGGGGACGAACCTTGTGACAATACTGCTCCCACCCCTACCTCAGAAGCGTCTACCTCCACAATGAACGGCTGTGACGCATCCGGTTGAATGAGTATGGGTGCTGAAGCAAAACATTTTTTCAAAGAGGAAAACGCTTGACAAGCCTTGTCAGACCACTTTGAAAAATCCGTCCCTTTTTTAGTCATGTCTGTGAGAGGTTTAACTATGGACGAAAAATTACGAATGAACTTCCGGTAGTAGTTAGCAAACCCCAGGAAACGTTGTAATGCCTTAAGATCCTCTGGCAGATCCCACTCAAGAACTGCCCGCACTTTCCCAGGGTCCATACGAAAACCGGATGCTGTCACCAGGAACCCTAAAAAACTGAAGTTCCTGTACGGCGAACACACACTTCTCCCATTTGGCGTACAGTTTATTATCCCGCAAGATCTGTAACACCTGCCTAACATGCTCCTGATGAGACACAAGATCTGGCGAGTAAATTAAGATATCATCCAGATATATGACCACAAACTGTCCCATTAGGTGGCGAAAGATGTCATTTACAAAGTGTTGAAACACCGCCGGGGCAATACTCAGACCAAATGGCATGACAAGGTTCTCATAATGCCCCTCCGGAGTGTTAAACGCCGTCTTCCACTCATCCCCCTCCTTCATCCTAATCAGATTGTACGCCCCCCTGAGATCCAACTTAGAGAACCATTTGGCACACACGATCTGATTGAAGAGATCGGGAATAAGTGGGAGCGGATACTGATCTCGGACCGTAATCCGATTAAGCTCACGGAAATCCAGGCAAGGGCGTAGGCCTCCATCTTTTTTCTTCACAAAGAAGAACCCCGCGGCCACCGGGGAAGATGAAGGTCTAATATGCCCCTTAGCCAGACTCTCTGAAATATACTCCTTCATGGCCTGTCTCTCAGGACCAGAAAGGTTATACAACCTAGATTTCGGTAACTTGGCCCCAGGGAGCAAGTTAACAGAACAGTCATACTCGCGATGAGGAGGTAGTTCTTGACACCCCTTTTCCGAGAATACATCCTCAAAGTCCACCAGAAATGGAGGTAAGGCCCTAGGAGCGACCGCACCAATGACCGTATTCATGCAGTTTTTATTACAGAAATCGCTCCATTGGGTTATCTCTCTGGATTGCCAATTAATAACCGGGTTATGCTTAGTTAGCCAAGGCAGGCCCAGCACTATAGGAGTGGGAAGACCCTCCAACACATAACAAGACAACAGTTCTTTATGTAGCGCCCCCACTTGAAGATCTATGTTATGCACTGCTTGCACAAAACTTCCCTGACCGAGAGGTCTGGCGTCGATCGAGAATATGGGGACGGGTTTAGCCAACCCACTCAAACGCATACCTTGAACCCGGGCAAAGCGAGCATCCACCAGATTAGCCCCGGCCCCACTATCCAGAAGAACAGATATCCTCTCAGTTTTCGCACCCACCACCACCTCCGCCGGTACGAGAAACTGAGACGAACTTAGGGACGAAATACTTACTCCCAGATTGCCGTCCACCACACAATCTGGGATCAATAGTTTTCCAGCGCCTTCTCACTCTGCAAAGGACGGGATGGACACCCCCTAATAAAATGTCCTTTTTTTCCACAGAAGAAACAACTTCTTGTTTTGTGGCGCCCCACCGATCCCCTCCCCCGGAATGATGTCCCTCCTAATTGCATAGGCTCCTCTGGACTGATCAGGGGAACCTCCGTATAAGGGACCCTTGAGGAAGGTGGAGTCATCACAGGGGGCGAAGTTACCCCGCACCTCTCCCGAAGACGTCTGTCAATACGAATAGCAAGGGCCATAGCGGCTTCCAGTGTCGTGGGAGGGTCATACTGCGCCAACACATCTTTTAATTTGTCAGATAAACCTTGACAAAACTGGCTCCTAAGAGCCGGGTCATTCCACTGGGTGTCCGTGGCCCACCTACGGAACTCCGAACAGAATTCCTCTGCCGGACGATCTCCCTGCTGTATCTTACGTAACTTAGTTTCAGCAAGGGAGACCCAATCCGGGTCATCATATACAAGACCCAGAGCTGCGAAAAATCTATCCACTGACTGGAGAGCCGGGGAGCTCGGGGGAAGAGAGAACGCCCAGGAATGGGGGTCCCCTTGTAGGAGTGAGATGACAATTCCCACCCTTTGATCTTCACTCCCAGATGACTGAGGTCGCAGCCGAAAGTACAATTTACATGCCTCCCGGAAAGCAAAAAAATTTGTCCCGCCCTCCAGTGAACCTGTCCGGGAGAGCTACTTTAGGTTCAGGTCTGGCCTGCTCCGGGGGGTACAAAACCTTGGACTTAACGTCCCTCAGCTCCATGGACAAACTCTGCAACTGCTGAGCTAGACTGGCTACTGGATCCATGGTGGCTGGGGAGAATCTTCAGTGAGGTCGGTGAAAATGTCACGCTGTCTCTGTATACAGGAGGACCGGGGTCTATGCTGACCCTAAGCTGGGGTCCTGACTAATCCCTCTACCTGGAGGTACTGTAGATGGTACAGAGGTCCAGGCCGCCAGCGTAACCCTATCTCCTGTGAATCCCTAACCACTGTAATCTAGTCCTGAGAAGGACCCTGATTACCACCACAGGGAACAGGAAGGTAACTGCCTTCACACACAGTATAAGACGAACGAGACAGTACAAGGGGTAAAATAAAAGACCACCTTGCATACAAAACTATCACTACAGAGGGAACACCAACGGGTAAGGAGATAAATAATAAAGCGAGGAGAGGAGAAAACCACAACAGGTACTCTTAGCTTTAGACTTCTCAATACGATCCGCTCTGCTGGTCTGCATGAATGCTTTCACCGACACTTCCCCAGCAGACAGGCAGGTATATGAAGGAAACCAATTACCACAACATTAATTGCAGCTGAGCGAGGCTGGTCTAGTCCAGCACAGAGAGAGGAAGAATTAACTCCCTCAGTGCCGAAAAAACACCCAGCACCAGAACCTCAGCTGTGAGAAGTCAGGGTGTGCAATCGCGACGATCTTCGCAGTGACACACCCGTGACAGCGGGAAGCCCAAGTCGGTTCGAATTGGAGCAGGCGACCTCCCACTCGAGAGCCCTCGAGTGAGACCCTGGCGTCAGTCCGCCTTAGCGGGTTTTTTATCAGTTTCCCGCTTGTCTTGACGGAAGCTCTGTTTCCAGGGAGTGCGGGATTTTTGAGAGTTCTTTTTTCCTGAAAAAGAGGGACGACCCGATCCCCAAGAGGGCTGACCGAACCGTCCCCTGGACCGAAAGGACCGCCGACTACTACCGGCACTAGGCCTGCCGGACGTAGAAGTCACAGCTCTTCGCTGCAGTAAAGCCGTTTCTTTTGCCTTTGCCTTGGCAATCAGCTCCGTGAGGTCAGAACCAAATAGCTGACCACCCTTGTAAGCTAAAGATAGCAAACCTTGTTTGGAAACCACGTCCCCGGTCCACTGTCTAAGCCACAATGCTCTCCTGACTGTGACCGCCGAGGATTGCGCCCTGGACAGCAGTGATGCAGTATCCAAACCTGCATCACTGCCATATCGGGCTGCATCCTCCAACAACTTGAACAGCCCATCTACCTCAGCTAGTGGGGATCCATCTTGCCACGCCGTCCGTAGACGGTCTAACCAGCTTAGTGAAGCTTTACAAGCACACATGGACCCTAGTACTGCTCTGAATCCATGACCCGCGGCCTCGTAGATGGATTTTGCCGCCATCTCCGTTTTTCTGTCCAGCAGGTCCTGCAGACTCGCCTTCCCTTTAACAGGTAGTAATGAGGATTTGCTAAGCTGGGATAAAGGAACATCCACTTCAGGAGAAGGAATCCAATTATCAATCAACTCCGTTGTACACGGATACAGTGTCTCAAAAAACCGTGTCCCCTGAAAACGTTTATCAGGACACAGGCGTTCCTTCTCCACTGCCCCATTAAGCTCATCCAGAGATGGTAATGCTGATCGCGACCTATGCGACTCCTGAAACATCCGGGCCGACTTACCAGGACGTCTAGTTACCTCCTCAGGTAACTGTAACGCCTCCCTCATGGCTCCAATAAAAACCTCTGTACGTCCCAAAAGAGAGGTAGAGTGTTCCTGCCGATCCTCCTTATCCGAATCGGACATCTCGCCATCCGAGCTTGAAGGGGAACCCTCCATGCCCGAGATCTCCGAGTCGCTAGGCGGGAAAGATGGCACTGGCCTGTGTCGCTTCCTGCCATGAGAGGATCTAGCTGACACCCTGTTACACCCGGTCCCAGCGCTGGCTCTGCACTCTGTTCGGCTCACTCACCTGTTCCTCTGCAGCAGTCTGTGCATGGGCTGGGGTCTCATGTCCCATCTGCTCCACGGCGTCCTGTGTCCTCCTCCCCTTCCTGGCACGCTGCTGGCAAGCCTCCTGATAGACGGCTTAGGACGCGAGGCCGCGCCCACCGCCTCTCTTAAAGGGGCAGCGTGCATTTTTTGAAATAGCTAATTAACCAATGGCTGCACACTCAGTACTATATCTGGTCACTCCACCATTAGGGGAGTGCCGGAGCAACATGTTCTATCATTGCTACATCCGGTTCTGTTCCTGATCTGTCTGCGCTGCGTTTGCAGTCTCTGTGCTTCGCTGATACTGTTTGTCTCCTCAGATCATTGCTAACCCGTATCTGGCTAACCCGGACAATCTCAGCTATTACTGGCGCAAGAGTCATCCCGTTCCGCCATCAGCCATCCGTACCCGTGGACCGTGACAAGGTCACTGAAGCCAGCCTGATACCATCTATTCTGGACCAGGACCTTACCCTTCTCTGTCGAGAACCCTCCACGGACTCTGTAAACACCTGTTAACCTTTTGGTCCCTCTGGGATAGCTGCCACGTGTCTGGGGTCTAACTGTAGGTAGCACCTGTGTCCTCCGGGTATTCCATTCTGGTCCTGTTCGAGGGGCCTTACTACGGGTACCCGGGTGTTATGTTTCGGTAGCTGAAGAGTGCAGGTAAAAAAGGCAATACACCAGAGCAGTTGGAATCTATGAGATTGCAGTACCCTGACTAACCACCACAACTAGAGGCAGCCGTGGAGCGTTCCTACGTTGGTCCTAGACGCCTCGTCACAGCCTGAGAAACTAACTACACCTAAAGATAGAAATAGGAAAGCTATCTGCCCCGGAGCAGAACCCCAAAGATAACAGAAAGCCCCCAAACATGTAATGGCGGTTAGACAAGAGGAAATACTGACACAGAAAGAAAATAGTATGAGCAAACGCTGGGGCCCAAACTATCTAAATAGAAAAGGATAGGAAGGGTACTTACTGCAATCCCAGAAAACCCTGAAAAGCACCAACTCTACTAATTTCAAAATCACCTGAGATCACATTAGTTCTCTGGTGTAACTAAATCAAAAGCAGCAGCCACTGAAAAAACTGGAAAAAGCAAAAGAACAAAACTCAGTGGCTGAACTAAACTGAGAGGGCAGAAGCCCCCGGAGGGGACCCTGAAGGCCCCCAAAGAAGTGCAGGACAAAATGCAAAAACACAGCAAAAACACAAAAGAAGCAAAAGTCTTATCTGTAAGCAGGAGATGCAGACACCACACAGCAGGCTACAAGGGAAACTGGAATGAAGGATTCAGACCAGAACAATTGATCACCGGCAACCCTGATGGGAAAATGACTCCCTTATATAAGACCAGTCAGTAACACCTGATTCCCAGTCCTCACAATCCTCACTAGCACCGCTTGTAACCACCAGAGGGAGCCTCTGCTCAGAACTCATCTCAAACCCATTCACAACAGTACCCCCCCCTTGAGGAGGGGTCACCGAACCCTCATTTGAGCAACCAGGTTTCGGTCAGGATGAGTTCTATGATACGCACGGATAAGTCTCCTAGCATGGATGTCCGAAGCAAACACCCAAGAATTGTCTTCCTGACCATAACCTCTCCATTTAACCAAATACTGGAGTTTCCGTCTAGAAAAACGAGAATCCAATATTTTCTCAACCACATACTCCAGATTGCCCTCAACCAAAACAGGGTCAGGAGGCACAGCAGCAGGAACCACTGGCTCAACAAACCTCTTCAACAAGGACTTGTGGAACACGTTATGGATCTTAAATGTCCCTGGAAGAAGCAAACGAAAAGAAACAGGATTAATAATCTCCATGATCTTATAAGGTCCAATGAACCTAGGCTTAAATTTAGGAGATGCTACTCTCATAGGAATATTCTTTGAGGACAACCAGACCAAGTCCCCCACTTTAAACCGAGGACCATCAGTCCTATGCCGGTTAGCAAACCGCTGGGCCTTCTCCTGAGAGAGGGACAACCTCTCCACTACCTGGTCCCAAATCTGTTGCATACGCTCCACAACAGAGTCAACACCTGGACAGACAGAAGCCTCCGTCTGTCCTGAAGAAAATCGAGGGTGAAACCCAGAATTACAGAAAAACGGAGACATCAAAGTGGCAGAGCTAGCCCTATTATTAAGAGCAAACTCAGCCAAAGGCAAAAAAGAGACCCAGTCATCCTGATCAGCAGACACAAAGCATCTTAGATAAGTCTCCAATGTCTGGTTTGTTCTCTCAGTTTGACCATTGGTCTGAGGATGAAATGCCGAGGAAAAGACAATTGAACACCCAGTTTAGAACAAAAAGTCCTCCAAAATCTGGAAACAAACTGGACTCCTCTGTCAGAACAATGTTCTCAGGAATGCCGTGTAAACGAACCACGTGCTGAAGGAACAACGGCACCAATTCAGAGGAGGAAGGCAACTTAGGTAATGGCACAAGATGTATCATTTTGGAAAACCTATCACAAATTACCCAGATGGTGGTCATTTCTGAGAAACAGGAAGATCGGAAATGAAATCCATAGAGATATGGGTCCATGGTCTCTTGGGCACAGGCAATGGCATCAACAAACCACTAGAGCGAGAGCAAGGCTTGGAGCGAGAGCAAGTCCCGCAGGACTGCACAAATTCCCTGACATCACGAGACAAGGTAGGCCACCAAAAGGACCGCTAACCAAGTCTCTGGTACCAAAAATTCCGGGATGCCCAGCCAATGCGGAACAATGAATCTCAGACATCACACTCTTTTTCCATTGGTCCGGGACAAACAATTTTCCAACAGGGCAGCGCTCGGGCCTATCCTCCTGACACCCCTCCAGAGCAAGTCTCAAATTGGGCGAGATGGCGGAAAGAACTACACCCTCTTTCAAAATAACAGAAGGATCAGATAACTCAGGAGAGTCCGCAAGGAAACTCCTCGAGAGGGCATCCGCCTTAACATTCTTAGTGCCAGGAAGAAAGGAAACCACAAAATTAAAACGTGTGAAAAACAAGGCCCACCTGGCCTGTCTAGGATTGAGTCGCTTGGCAGATTCCAGATAGACCAGATTCTTATGGTCCGTAAGGACCACCACCTGATGTTTGGCTCCCTCCAGCCAATGTCTCCACTCTTCAAAAGCCCACTTCATGGCCAATAACTCCCGATTACCTACGTCATAATTACGTTCAGTAGGAGAAAATTTTCGAGAGAAAAAGGCACAAGGGTTACTTTTAGAGGTCTCTGGATCTTTTTGGGACAAAACGGCACCTGCCCCAATTTCAGAGGCATCAACCTCCACCTGAAATGGCAGAGAAACATCAGGCTGCCGTAGAACAGGAGCAGAAGTGAATCTCTGCTTAAGTTCCTGAAATGCAGAGACTGCCTCAGGAGGCCAATTCACCACATCAGAACCCTTTCTGGTCAAATCAGTTAATGGTTTAACAATAACCGAGAAATTACCAATAAATTTACGATAAAAATTGGCAAAACCCAAAAATCTCTGAAGAGCCTTTAATGAAGTAGGTTGGACCCAATCACAGATGGCCTGAACCTTGACCGGGTCCATTTCAATAACAGATGGGGACAAAATGAATCCCAGAAATGAGATCCTCTGTACGCCAAAAAGACACTTTGATCCCTTCACATACAGAGCATTCTCTCTCAAAATCTGGAATACAGTTCGAACATGTTTCACATGAGAGTCCCAGTCATTAGAAAAAATCAAGATATCATCCAAATAAACAATCAGAAATTTGTCCACAAAATCCCTGAAAATGTCATTCATGAAGGACTGGAAGACGGAAGGAGCATTAGTGAGCCCAAAGGGCATCACTAGGTACTCAAAATGCCCTTCAGGGGTATTGAATGCCGTCTTCCATTCATCCCCGTGCCTAATGCGAATAAGGTTATACGCCCCCCTGAGGTCAAGCTTGGTAAACCAAGTAGCGTTTTTCACCCTGGAAAACAGGTCAGAAATCAAGGGTAACGGGTATTGATATTTCACAGTAATATTGTTCAAGAGACGATAATCAATACACGGCCTTAATGTACCATCTTTTTTGGCCACAAAGAAAAAACGGCACCTAAGGGTGAAGAGGATGGTCTGATATGACCCTTCTCCAATGATTCCTTGATATAAGACCGCATAGCGTCATGTTCAGGTACAGACAAGTTAAAAAGGCGACCTTTAGGGAATTTACTACCCGGCACTAATTCAATAGCGCAGTCATAGCTCCTATGGGGAGGCAAGGATGCAGATTTACTTTCGCTAAACACATCAGAAAAATCAAACAAAAAGTCAGGAACATCCTGAGCCTGGGGGAAGACAGAAAAAACAGGAGTGTTGGTATTAACACATTGGCAGCCCCAACTGGTTACAGACACAGATTTCCAATCCAAAACAGGATTATGAGACTGTAACCAAGGGAAACCCAGCACGATAATGTCATGCAGATTATACAGAACCAAAAATTTGCAGCACTCCTGGTGATCAGGTTCAACCCTCATTATCACCTGAGTAGAAAACTGGGGTTTATTCTCAGTCAAAGGGGTAGAATCGATCCCCAGTAGGGGAATAGACTTCTGTAGGGGTATCAAGGGAAACCCACAACGTTTAGCAAAATCATAATCCATCAGGTTAATAGCTGCTCCAGAATCAACGAAAGCCTGAGCAGAAAATGAGGACAGAGAGCATATCAGAGTGACAGTTAATAAAAACTTAGTCTGAACACTACCCAAGACAACTGAGCATGCAAAACGTCTTCCCCGCTTAGGGCAGACTGAAATAGCATGAGAGGCATCACCACAGTAGAAACATAACCCATTGCGCTTTCGAAACTCATGACGCTGTGCCCCAGACACCACTCTATCACACTGCATGGGTTCAGAAGCTGGTTCACAAGGCAACACCATTCCACGCATACTTCTCCGCTCACGCAAACGTCTGTCAATTTGAATCGCTAATGACATAGAATCATTGAGACCAGAGGGGACAGGGAATCCCACCATAACATCCTTTACATTATCTGACAGACCCTTCCGGAAAAGGGCTGCCAAAGCGTCGTCATTCCATTTGGTCAGGACTGCCCACCTACGGAATCTCTGACAGTATAACTCAGCGTCATCAAGCCCCTGATTTAATGCCAACAAGGCTTTTTTAGCTTGATCAGTGACATTAGGCTCATCGTACAATAACCCCAAAGCCTGAAAAAACGCATCAACATCACTCAAAACAGGATCCCCAGGTATCAGGGAAAAAGCCCAATCCTGAGGATCGCCGCGCAGGAGAGAGATGATAATTTGAACCTGCTGCGCTGCGTTTCCTGAGGACTTAGATTTTAAGGCAAAAAACAATTTACAATTATTTTTGAAATTCTGAAACTTAGCTCGATCCCCTAAAAACAAATCTGGCATGGGGATCCTAGGTTCCACAACAGGCAACCCAGCAAGATATGCAGCAATACTCTGAACCTCAGTGGCAAGCTGATCCACACGGCCAGACAACTGTGCAAACTCCATTGGGAGAAAAGATCCTCCCCAGCACCCAGAGATACAGAGGAAAAAAAAAAAAAATGCAACAAACAGAAAAATATCTCTGACAACTCTGACAACCTTTTTTCTTTCACAATATTTTTTTTCCTTCTGTGAGTACCATACAATTTTCAATTTTTTGGCCGGTGATACTGTTATGTTTCGGTAGCTGAGGAGTGCAGGTAAAAAAGGCAATACACCAGAGCAGTTGGAATCTATGAGATTGCAGTACCCTGACTAACCACCACAACTAGAGGCAGCCGTGGAGCGTTCCTACGTTGGTCCTAGACGCCTCGTCACAGCCTGAGAAACTAACTACACCTAAAGATAGAAATAGGAAAGCTATCTGCCCCGGAGCAGAACCCCAAAGATAACAGAAAGCCCCCAAACATGTAATGGCGGTTAGACAAGAGGAAATACTGACACAGAAAGAAAATAGTATGAGCAAACGCTGGGGCCCAAACTATCTAAATAGAAAAGGATAGGAAGGGTACTTACTGCAATCCCAGAAAACCCTGAAAAGCACCAACTCTACTAATTTCAAAATCACCTGAGATCACACGACCTCTACCACCTAAATTAGTTCTCTGGTGTAACAAAATCAAAACAGCAGCCACTGAAAAAACTGGAAAAAGCAAAAGAACAAAACTCAGTGGCTGAACTAAACTGAGAGGGCAGAAGCCCCCGGAGGGGACCCTGAAGGCCCCCAAAGAAGTGCAGGACAAAATGCAAAAACACAGCAAAAACACAAAAGAAGCAAAAGTCTTATCTGTAAGCAGGAGATGCAGACACCACACAGCAGGCTACAAGGGAAACTGGAATGAAGGATTCAGACCAGAACAATTGATCACCGGCAACCCTGATGGGAAAATGACTCCCTTATATAAGACCAGTCAGTAACACCTGATTCCCAGTCCTCACAATCCTCACTAGCACCGCTTGTAACCACCAGAGGGAGCCTCTGCTCAGAACTCATCTCAAACCCATTCACAACACCGGGGCTCACTAGTTACGCCCCCTTCGGAGCCCCCCGGACCGTGGTCTAGAGGTTCCACATTTAAAAATAAAAACGAATGTGAACTTCACCACCTCTGCCTCCGCTTCCATTCGTTACAGATTGCTCCGGCCATGGAACCCGCTGGATCCCAGAAATCTCCGACCACGGACCTGTACCAGGAGGTGACCCGTTTGGGAGTTCAACAGGACAAGATCACGACTTATCTACGCAGCTTGTCTTCCCGAATGGATTCCTTGGGTTCCTCGTCTGCACCTGACTCTCCTATCAATACTCAGGTACCAGTTCCCATGACAAGTCAAGGTCCCCGTCTGGCGGCTCCTACCCGTTTCCAGGGTGATCCTACTCTGTGTCGGGGTTTTCTCAATCAGTGCACTCTACACTTCGAAATCTTGGGGCATATGTTTGCTTCTGACCGAGCCAAGGTGGGCTTCATCATGTCACACCTGGGAGGAGAGGCCCTCGCCTGGCTAAACCCGCTAAGGGAGAGAGGGGATCCGCTGGTTAACGATCTTTCCTAGAGGCTTTTCGCAGGACTTTCGATGAACCTGGTCGCACCACTTCAACTGCCTCAGCTCTGCTCCGCCTGCGCCAAGGTACTCTCACGGTAGCTCAGTATGCTGTTAAATTCCGCACCCTCTCGTCTGAATTATCGTGGAACAATGAGGCCCTGGTTGCAAACTTTTGGGAGGGCTTATCCGGAAGAATCAAGGATGAGCTGGCGGGATGGGACAGACCTACCCTCTTGGAGGATTGATATTGTAACGCTGGTATTGTCTGTACTTTGTTTTCCAGCGTTACTTTGCATGTTTTTTGCATTAACCCTTTTGCTCCTTTCCCCCTAACCAGCTGGGATACTGTTGTCTGTTACCTATATGGATGCTGCTCAGTTCCCGGCTCTGCTGCGTACCCGTACTTGCGTGAGTGGCTCCGCTGCTTTGCATGACCGCCCGCATGTGCGGTTCCTGACTTGCTGTGAAAGCCGTCCGTAGCTTGAAAAGTCCTCTGCAGTGGTGCATGACTTACTGCGTGGTTGGCAGCAGCCATTGTTGGGTTCCCTCTGTGTTGTGCTGTCTGGCTCTGCATAGGGGGCGTGGCCCACACCTGTCCTGCTTTTATGTGGATTGGGTGTTTACTAGAGTTACTGCTCCAGCCTATCACTGTGAAGCAGCTCATATATAAAGTTCCCCAGCCCTAGTGGGCATTGCCAGAGCTTCGCATTGAATCCACACTGAATCCCTGAACCTAGCCGTATGTGGTTGTGTGTTCAGCTCCTGCTCTGAAGTTGATCAGCTCTGGAGAGCTGATTCCCTGTTCCTGCTGTGTTCTTGTTCCCTGATCCTGGATCAAACCCGGTACCTGAATGTCTGAATTGTGTCTTGTGTTTCCGCCTATGCTGGGGGCTGATTACCCAGATCGCCGTTCCTGGAGGCTGTATATCCAGGCCTGTTCCTGCTGTGTCTAATTACCTGAACCCCTGATCTTGGATCGCATCCTGTACCTGACTTTCTGAACTGTGTCCTCTGTGTTATGTTCCTGAAATCCTGCTGTGTCCAGAACCCTGTGCCAGTGACTGTGAATCCTTGCTATATAACCTGAGTTCATCTTGGAAGGAGGAGTCCGGTGTGTGCTGAGTTTCTGTTACTCTGTGCTCAGCCTCTGTGCAATCCCCGGCCAGCTCCCGTTGAGCCTGGCGGGGCTTGCACCAGACCGCTGGGGTTCCTTTTCAGGTCGCTGCCAGATGTCCGGATCCTATGCCTGATGACCATGGCCTGATGTCCGATGTCCGACGACCACTTCCAGATGTCCGGATCCTATCCTTCCTGCCTGATGTCCGGATCCTGCCGATCATTGCCAGATGTCCGGAGCCTGCTGATCGGTGCCAGATGTCCGGAGTCCGAGGCCTGTGTTCCAGTCCGTGTTCCTGTGATTCAATCCATGTTCCTGTCCGTGTTCCTGACTCCCTGAGACCCAGTCCGTGTTCCTGTCTGTGTTCCTGACTCTCTGAGATCCAATCCGTGTTCCTGTTGTTCCTGTGCAGTCTAACTCTGTTTCAGCCATCAGCTCCTGATTCCAGTTACCTGTCTGTTACCTGTCGGCTTGCCTGTCTGCCATCCGTCTGCAGTTCCTTCCAGAGGTTCGGACGTCATCTGCAGAGATCCGGCTCTTGCCTGCTCACCTAGGAGCGATCATCTGCCATCCGACTGCAGCTCCATCCGGAAGTTCGGACATCATCTGCAGAGATCCCCGGCTCTTGCCTGCTCACCTGGGAGCGATCATCTGCCATCCGACTGCAGCCTACCTGGAGGCTCCACCATATCAGGTCGTATATACCTGCCTGTCTAGAGACTGCCTGGTCACTTACTGTGACAACCTGCCTGTCTAGAGACTGCCTGGTCACTTGCCGTGACAACCTGCCTGTCCAGAGACTGCCTGGTCACTTGTCGTGACAACCTGCCTGTCCCAGAGACTGCCTGGTCACTTGCCGTGACAACCTGCCTGTCCCAGAGACTGCCCTGGTCACTTTCCGTGACAACCTGCCTGTCCCAGAGACTGCCTGGTCACTTGCCGTGACAACCTGCCTGCCCTGGTCACTTGCCGTGACAACCTGCCTGCCCTGGTCACTTGCCGTGACAACCTGCCTGCCTGGTCACTTGCCGTGACAACCTGCCTGCCTGGTCACTTGCCGTGACAACCTGCCTGCCCTGGTCACTTGCCGTGACAACCTGCCTGTCCCAGAGATTGCCCTGGTCACTAGCCGTGACAACCTGCCTGTCCCAGAGACTGCCTGGTCACTTGCTGTGACAACCTGCCTGTCCCAGAGACTGCCTGGTCACTTGCTGTGACAACCTGCCTGTCCCAGAGACTGCCTTGGTCACTTGCCGTGACAACCTGCCTGTCCTGCCGGTTCCTCCTTGGTCTACCCTGTGATGACGTCTGTCCTGGGTCGGTGTCTGATGTTCTCCTGCTGAGCCTGTGCTACGCCTGAGGCCTGAGAGAGAGGCCGTCCTAGTATGCCCGTGCCAGATGACCCTGGACTTCATCAACCCGTGATGACCCCGCCATCGTCTGACGTTCGTCCTGGGCCGGTGTCTGATGTTCTCCTGCTGAGCCTGTGCTACGCCCGAGGCCTGAGAGTGAGGCCATACTAGTATGCCCGTGCCAGATGATCCTGGACTTCATCAACCCGTGATGACCCCGCCATCGTCTGAAGTCTGTCTGAGGTCGGTGTCTGATGTTCTCCTGCTGAGCCTGTGCTACGCCTAAGGCCTGAGAGAGAGGCCGTCCAAGCATGCCTGTGCCAGATAACCCTGGACTGCATCTACCCATGATGTCCTCCAGCACTCGTCTGTGATTCTGAGTTGTGTACCCTTCTCTGATGTGCGGAATCGGGAGCCCGGTCTTATGTTCTGTTTAGTACTTTGTTTCTTTAAGTAAACTTTATGTTTCTTCTTACCTGAAGTTGTGCGGTGTTGTCTAGTCCTGCAGGTCGCCACCTTGCCCACATGCTCAGCTGCCACGGATCCCGGTCGCTGCCCTTCCTAGTCCGGGCAGGCCCGGGTCTCCCTCCGTGGTCCAGTGGGTCCACATTCTCTTACCATCTGGGACCCATGCCTCACGTCGTCGTGGACTGGCGGCGTGGGAGCATTGGCTAGCTAGGCAAGCTATGCCATGTCCCGACGCCCCACAGCCGTGGGAAGCGCCACAGTAAGCTCTGGCCATGGACTCCGCTGAGCATGTGCGGTCTGCAGGACTTTCTCCAAGCTCCACCTGATGTGTGAACTAGACTACTTGGTCCCCACAGGGTAAGTGGACTAGATGGCTCGATTCCCCGCTTGGTCAGCGGTTCGGACTTTTCGAGCTATTAACTCTGCTGCCATATTGTGAACTATGGGACTTACCGCCAAACCCAAGTGAATTTTTCTGGGGAATTTTTTTTTACTTGGGTCTTCAGAAGAGGGGGCCTGAGGAGGGGGATACTGTAACGCTGGTATTGTCTGTACTTTGTTTTCCAGCGTTACTTTGCATGTTTTTTGCATTAACCCTTTTGCTCCTTTCCCCCTAACCAGCTGGGATACTGTTGTCTGTTACCTATATGGATGCTGCTCAGTTCCCGGCTCTGCTGCGTACCCGTACTTGCGTGAGTGGCTCCGCTGCTTTGCATGACCGCCCGCATGTGCGGTTCCTGACTTGCTGTGAAAGCCGTCCGTAGCTTGAAAAGTCCTCTGCAGTGGTGCATGACTTACTGCGTGGTTGGCAGCAGCCATTGTTGGGTTCCCTCTGTGTTGTGCTGTCTGGCTCTGCATAGGGGGCGCGGCCCACACCTGTCCTGCTTTTATGTGGATTGGGTGTTTACTAGAGTTACTGCTCCAGCCTATCGCTGTGAAGCAGCTCATATATAAAGTTCCCCAGCCCTAGTGGGCGTTGCCAGAGCTTCGCATTGAATCCACACTGAATCCCTGAACCTAGCCGTATGTGGTTGTGTGTTCAGCTCCTGCTCTGAAGTTGATCAGCTCTGGAGAGCTGATTCCCTGTTCCTGCTGTGTCTTGTTCCCTGATCCTGGATCAAACCCGGTACCTGAATGTCTGAATTGTGTCTTGTGTTTCCGCCTATGCTGGGGGCTGATTACCCAGATCGCCGTTCCTGGAGGCTGTATATCCAGGCCTGTTCCTGCTGTGTCTAATTACCTGAACCCCTGATCTTGGATCGCATCCTGTACCTGACGTTCTGAACTGTGTCCTGTGTTATGTTCCTGAAATCCTGCTGTGTCCAGAACCCTGTGCCAGTGACTGTGAATCCTTGCTATATAACCTGAGTTCATCTTGGAAGGAGGAGTCCGGTGTGTGCTGAGTTTCTGTTACTCTGTGCTCAGCCTCTGTGCAATCCCCGGCCAGCTCCCGTTGAGCCTGGCGGGGCTTGCACCAGACCGCTGGGGTTCCTTTTCAGGTCGCTGCCAGATGTCCGGATCCTATGCCTGATGACCATGGCCTGATGTCCGATGTCCGACGACCACTTCCAGATGTCCGGATCCTATCCTTCCTGCCTGATGTCCGGATCCTGCCGATCATTGCCAGATGTCCGGAGCCTGCTGATCGGTGCCAGATGTCCGGAGTCCGAGGCCTGTGTTCCAGTCCGTGTTCCTGTGATTCAATCCATGTTCCTGTCCGTGTTCCTGACTCCCTGAGACCCAGTCCGTGTTCCTGTCTGTGTTCCTGACTCTCTGAGATCCAATCCGTGTTCCTGTTGTTCCTGTGCAGTCTAACTCTGTTTCAGCCATCAGCTCCTGATTCCAGTTACCTGTCTGTTACCTGTCGGCTTGCCTGTCTGCCATCCGTCTGCAGTTCCTTCCAGAGGTGTCGTGTCATCTGCAGAGTATCCCGGCTCTTGCCTGCTCACCTATAGGAGCGATCATCTGCCATCCGACTGCAGCTCCATCCGGAAGTTCGGACTTCATCTGCAGAGATCCCGGCTCTTGCCTGCTCACCTGGGAGCGATCATCTGCCATCCGACTGCAGCCTACCTGGAGGCTCCACCATATCAGGTCGTATATACCTGCCTGTCTAGAGACTGCCTGGTCACTTACTGTGACAACCTGCCTGTCTAGAGACTGCCTGGTCACTTGCCGTGACAAACCTGCCTGTCCAGAGACTGCCTGGTCACTTGTCGTGACAACCTGCCTGTCCCAGAGACTGCTGGTCACTTGCCGTGACAACCTGCCTGTCCCAGAGACTGCCCTGGTCACTTTCCGTGACAACCTGCCTGTCCAGAGACTGCCTGTCACTTGCCGTGACAACCTGCCTGCCCTGGTCACTTGCCGTGACAACCTGCCTGCCCTGGTCACTTGCCGTGACAACCTGCCTGCCTGGTCACTTGCCGTGACAACCTGCCTGCCTGGTCACTTGCCGTGACAACCTGCCTGCCCTGGTCACTTGCCGTGACAACCTGCCTGTCCAGAGATTGCCCTGGTCACTAGCCGTGACAACCTGCCTGTCCAGAGACTGCCTGGTCACTTGCTGTGACAACCTGCCTGTCCCAGAGACTGCCTGGTCACTTGCTGTGACAACCTGCCTGTCCCAGAGACTGCCTTGGTCACTTGCCGTGACAACCTGCCTGTCCTGCCGGTTCCTCCTTGGTCCTACCCTGTGATGACGTCGTCCTGGGTCGGTGTCTGATGTTCTCCTGCTGGAGCCTGTGGCTTTTGCCTGAGGCCTGAGGAGAGGCCGTCCTAGTATGCCCGTGCCCGATACCCGGGCTTTTCCCAAA
>JARQOD010008039.1:0-37127 GCA_033576555.1 Oophaga sylvatica
GAGGGACATGAGAAGGCAAAAACAACGGTGATGGTTCCCTTTTGAAAACCTTACCATGGCACTTTAAGCGTCATCATGACAGCAATGCCAGAGGTTTGATCATTAAGGGAAATGATTTGGTCTCTCTGGGTTTTTGGGGCGGGGATTTGAGTAGAGCCCTGGCCCCAAAAGAAAGCCAATGGATTTACCGCCTAGGCACTATGAACCCATTAGACCTAAATGAGAATCCAGGATTTGTGTCTTTTTTGTGAGGTGATTGGTAATTTTTGGCAGTTTTGGTAATTTATATTTAGTTTATTTTGGCATCTTTTTTAAGGGGCGGGTGGGTTTAATTGTTTTTATTACTATATTTATATTTCTTGATTTAATGGTTATGTTTTTAATTTAGATTGAGCACCTTATCTTGGAGATTTTGTTTTCATTGGTCAAGTTTTTACATCTGCAGGACACGTATCTAATCTTTTCATGTACCTTTGGATCTCTACTGATTATGGAGGAAGATTTACCTTGAGCATGCTTAGAATATTGTTAAAAGGACTATTTATTTTAATAATTTATTTTATGCAGCATATCACTTTATAATATATATAAATGTAATATATGACTGTCTAGTTATTTATTTATATATTGATGGTTATATGTATTTTTAATATGTTATGTAGCACTTTTTGCATTATCTGCACTATTGATATACATTGGTATTTATTGGATTGATTATATTAATAAATCTATATATATATCTTTCACTGTTCACTATGCACTTTATTTATTCACTGCACCTTGTCTTCCTTTCCATCACTCATTACCTATGTATCTTATGCACATTGATTTGTCCACATTCACATTCTGCAGATATTTGTTCTGGGTTTAATCCTTCATCTATTATGAAAGTGCTCTGATATGGAGTCTTTAGCACTGTTTAGGATATTATTACGCACTTTCACTTTCATTTTTCAGGTTATATAGATATTCTTTCAGGTGCTAATTACATCCCCTGTGACAGTGCGCCTGCGCGGAATCTGTAGCGCCGTTCATTTCCGGGAGCGCTCATGTGTTCCAGCATGCAGTTCAAGGAGCGCGTCACCGGAAGTGACATTCACTCGGCTGCACAGATCAACGCATGCGCCGTATAGGTCTGGGGGATGATTCAGGGCAAACCGTTCTCCTATTTTGAACCGCAACTTCTGATTGGTGCTCTGGGGTATTTAATATCACAACACCCTCACCTTAGACAACCCCCCGGGAAGAAGCTAGTGCGAAACGCGCGTTGGGGTGGAGGAGGTCACGCCATTCAGTATCATAGATGCCCGATTACATGAGGTAAATAAGCATTGGGCTTATTATTTTTTCAGGTTATTTGGCTAATTCTGTGTTTTTTTATGGTTGACATCTTTGTTGATAAATGTATATAATTTATGTGGTGATATTGAGACTGTAGGCACAATACTAGCTGAATCTCCTTTATCATTATAATAATAATATTTCTACTGTGATAACGGGGATTGTGTCTATAGCTGCTTATTTTGGAATTGAGCATTGTATGATTTTGCTAATTGTTGACTAATTTACCAGGACATCTTTACATTTATGCTTATAATTGAATTTTTGAATGGCGTTTAAATAGCCTCCTGCTGGGCATTTTGTTATTTTAATTAAATTCTAATATATATCAATAAAAATAATTAATTTTAATGTAGTTTTTGCTGGGTCTCTTCTTTTCGGCTACTATATGATATAAGTCCAGAACCCCCTTGTTTTCTTGACTTTTAACTGGTGGTAGGACTGCACATTCGACATTCAAGCTACCACTTAATCGGTCTCACAGTGACAGCCCAGTTTGCAACATTGCCAGAGGATCAGGACAGGCCAAACTGCCTCAAAAGTGCAGTGCCATCATTTGGGATGAATGCACGAGTCACACAAGAGGGCTCTGGAAACAGTTGACAGACTGCTGCAAGACTTGCGTGGAAACAATTCTATCATGGGAGGTGTAGTTGTTGTTTTGGCAGGTGACTTTCGACAAACACTACCCGTTATTAGAGATGAGCGACTTTGCCTCCGGGAGGGTCGAGTCGGGTTTCGGACAACCCGACTTTCTCAAAAGTCGAGTCGAACGAAATCGGCCGACTATCGGAAAAAGTCGAAGGTCCGACTGAAACTCGACCAAAACCCATTGCAAGTCAACTGGGAAGAAAAGTCGGCAGGGAGTGGAGGACAGTAAACACACCTACAGTGCCCATTTCAATGCCAACGACATCAATTCTTATTACTTAAGCTTGTCAACCTTAATTTACTTTATAATAATAGTTACGCATTGAAAACTGGGGTTATTTGGCTAAAGTTGTGGGGGGGGCAAGGCTGGCTCCAGGTTTTCGTGGGCCCCAGGCCAAAGAGTCTCAGTGGGCCCCTTTAACACATACCATATACCGATACGGAACAGAAATATAGGTATAGTACAATGACAAATACTTCACTTCTTACATTACATTACATGAGTGATATCTATTTTAAACTCTACAATAGCTCAAAAACCGGACAGTATATTCCTCCATACAGTATTATGGCCATCACATAGTGCGCCATACAGAATAATGAGCTCCATATATTGCTCCAGAAATAATTTGCCCCATATAATGTTCCATACAGTATATGATGAGCTCCACATAATGTTACAGTATATGATGGTCCCCATATAATGTGCCATACAGTATAGGACGGTCCCCATAGAGTATACTGAGCCCCACATATTGCTCCATAGTACAGTATAATGAGTCGCATATAAAGCTCCATACAGTATATGATGGGCCCCATATATTGCTCCTTACAGAATGGGCTCCATACAGAATAGCCCCATATGTGCTCCATATGATGCTCCATACCCTATATGATGCCCCATAAATAATGAACCCCATATGATGCTCTAGTATATGATGGGCCCCATGGATGATGCTCCAGTGTATGATGGACCTATATAATGCTTCATATATAATGGGCCCCATATGATGCTCCAGTGTATAATGGGCCCCGTATATGATGCTCCAGTGTACGATGGGCCCCATTTATAATGCTCTAGTGTATGATGGGCCCCATGGATGATGCTCCAGTGTATGATGGGCCTATATAATGATCCATATATAATGGGCCCCATATGATGCTCCAGTATATTGTGGGCTCCATGGATGATGCTCCAGTGTATGATGGGCCTATATAATGCTCCATATATAATGGGCCCCATATGATGCTCCAGTGTATAATGGGCCCTATCTATGATGCTCAAGTGTATGATGGGCCCCATATATAATTCTCCAGTGTATAATACTCCCCATATATTGCTCCAAACATTAAAAAAATGAAATACCTCTCCTCGCTGGGCACTGCTCTACTCTGGACTCCTCAGCGTCACCATCTTCCAGCTCTCTGCACTGTGACTGTTCAGGTAGAGGGCGCACAGACATGACATCATCGCGCTGTCTGACCTGAATGTCACTGTCAGGAAATGCGGAAGAAGTCACAGCGGTGGAGCAGGGAGAGGTAAGTATTGCAAGAGCTGGGGCCCTGAGCAAGCAGGGGGGGACACTCGTGGACACTGGTACAGGGACCCACATAGTACGCGGTGTCTCTGATGGCGAGTGGGCCCCCCCACCTGCTCAGGGCCCCGGCACTTGCCTGGGTGCGCCAGGTGCTGACACCGGCCCTGGGGGGGTACAGCCCAGTTAGAGAGGTGGAAAAACTGGCATATGTTGAGGTGTAGGCTTGACATTCAGCAGCTGCAAATGGAGGAATTGGAGAAGTCGGAGGAAGAAGAGGACAAAGCGAGACATTTTGCTGGCAACCTATGTGTCATCAGGGGAAGGTGGTACAAAATCCTTTGAAACACAGGCATGGTTCATTTTAATGAAGGTGAGATCACCAACATTTTGGGTCGACAGCCGGGTCCTTCTTTATGTCAGGATTGATCCCTCTGCACTGAAGACTTTCTTATAGCACACTACCAGCAGGGCAAGCGAGCTCCTGTAAGGCATATTGTGCCAATTCAGGCCAGGTGTCCAGTTTACAGGCCCAGTAGTCAAAGGGAAATGAACTGTGAGGGAAAAACTCGATAGGGGAGGAGAGGTAATTTTGAACCATAGTTGACAACTGCTGTCTCCTGTCTGTTGCAATCGATTCAGTATTAACAGTCATTTGAGCGGTACTCGAGAAAGCAGTCCACAACATGGTCATGAAACCCCTGTCTCCAACGTCTGCAACATCTATGATTAGGCGGTGCTTGGGGAGGTGGAGCGATCGCTGCAGCCTCTGCATACGACTGGAGTCTACGGGCAAGCGACGGATGTGCGAGCAAGTCTTTGCACTTTATGGAGCAGGGCTGTTAACTTAATTATTTATGAAGCACTGCACCACCAGGTTCAAGGTGTGAGCCAGGCAAGGTATGTGTCTGAGTTTTGCCAGGGCTATGGCTGACAGAAAATTACGGCCGTTATCACTGACTACCTTGCCTGGCTCAAGATGTAGACTGTCCAGCCATGACTCAGTTTCTCGCTGCAAGTAGTCGGCCAGTACCTCCGCGGTGTGTCTGTTGTTGCCCAAAGACATCATCTTTAAAACAGCCTGCTGACGCTTACCACTAGCTTTTCGATACTGGAACACCTCGTGTGCAACACTGTCAGCTGCAGATGGAGTGCTCGTGCGACTGCGCTCTGTCGACGAGCTTTCGCTTCTGGAGGAGGAGGAGGAAGTTCGAACTCCTATAGCCAACTGTTGCCTATACCATGGGCTGGGCAGCACTGTCCCACCGCCGCTGTCCCCTGTGGACCCTGCATCCACCACATTAACCAGTGCGCAGTGATGCACACATAATGGCCCTGGCCATGCCTACTGGCCCATGCATCTGTTGTGAGGTGCACCTTTCCACTCACTGATTGTTTGAGTGCATGGACAATGCGGTCTTTCACTTGCAGGTGGAGGGCAGGGATGGCTGTTATGTTTCGGTAGCTGAAGAGTGCAGGTAAAAAAGGCAATACACCAGAGCAGTTGGAATCTATGAGATTGCAGTACCCTGACTAACCACCACAACTAGAGGCAGCCGTGGAGCGTTCCTACGTTGGTCCTAGACACCTCGTCACAGCCTGAGAAACTAACTACACCTAAAGATAGAAAGAGGAAAGCTATCTGCCCCGGAGCAGATCCCCAAAGAACATAGAAAGCCCCCAAACATGTAATGGGGTTAGACAAGAAGAAATACTGACACAGACAGAAAATAGTATGAGCAAACGTTGGGGCCCAAACTACCTAAATAGAAAAGGATAGGAAGGGCACTTACTGCAATCCCAAAAAAACCCTGAAAAGCACCAACTCTACTAATTTCAAAATCACCTGAGATCACACGACCTCTACCACCTAAATTAGTTCTCTGGTGTAACAAAATCAAAACAGCAGCCACTGAAAAAACTGGAAAAAGCAAAAGTACAAACATCAGTGGCTGAACTAAACTGAGAGGGCAAAAGCCCCCGGAGGGGACCCTGAAGGCCCCACAGAAGTGCAGGACAAAATGCAAAAATCAAGCACAAAAACAAAAAGAAGAAAATGTCTTATCTGTTAGCAGGAGATGCAGACACGACACAGCAGGCTACAAAGGAAACAGGACTCAAGGATTGAGACCAGAACAATTGATCACCGGCAACCCTGATGGGAAGGCGACTCCTTATATAAGACCAGTCAGTAACACCTGATTCCCACTCCTCACAATCTTCACTGGACAGTTCCAGTACCGCTTGTAACCACCAGAGGGAGCCTCTGCTCAGAACTCATTTCAAGTCCATTCACAACAGTACCCCCCCTTGAGGAGGGGTCACCGAACCCTCACTTGAGCAACCAGGTCGGTCAGGATGAGTTCTATGATACGCACGGATGAGTCTCCTAGCATGGATGTCCGAAGCAAACACCCAAGAATTGTCTTCCTGACCATAACCTCTCCACTTAACCAAATACTGGAGTTCGTCTAGGAAAAACGAGAATTCAATATTTTCTGCAACCACAAATCCATATTGACCCACACCAGAACAGGGTCAGGAGGCAAAGCAGTAGGGAACCACTGGTCAACAAACCTCTTCAACAAGGACTTGTGAAACACGTATGGATCTTAAATGTCCCGGAAGAAGCAACGAAAAGAAACAGGATTAAGAATTCCATGATCTATAAGGTCCAATGAACTAGGCTTAATTTAGGAGATCCACTCTCATAGGAATATTTTTTGAGGACAACCAGACCAAGTCCCCCACTTTAAACCGAGGACCATCAGTCCTATGCCGGTTAGCAAACCGCTGGGCCCTCTCCTGAGAGAGAGACAACCTCTCCACTACCTGGTCCCAAATCTGTTGCATACGCTCCACAACAGAGTCAACACCTGGACAGACAGAAGCCTCCGTCTGACCTGAAGAAAATCGAGGGTGAAACCCAGAATTACAGAAAAATGGAGACATCAAAGTGGCAGAGCTAGCCCTATTATTAAGAGCAAACTCAGCCAAAGGCAAAAAAGAGACCCAGTCATCCTGATCAGCAGACACAAAGCATCTTAGATAAGTCTCCAATGTCTGGTTTGTTCTCTCAGTTTGACCATTGGTCTGAGGATGAAACGCCGAGGAGAAAGACAATTGAACACCAAGTTTAGAACAAAAGGTCCTCCAAAATCTTGAAACAAACTGGACTCCTCTGTCAGACACAATGTTCTCAGGAATGCCGTGTAAACGAACCACGTGCTGAAGGAACAAAGGCACCAATTCAGAGGAGGAAGGCAACTTAGGTAATGGCACAAGATGTATCATCTTGGAAAACCTATCACAAATCACCCAGATGACGGTCATTCTCTGAGAAACAGGGAGGTCGGAAATGAAATCCATAGAGATATGGGTCCATGGTCTCTTGGGCACAGGCAATGGCATCAACAAACCACTAGAGCGAGAGCAAGGCTTGGAGCGAGAGCAAGTCCCGCAGGACTGCACAAATTCCCTGACATCACGAGACAAGGTAGGCCACCAAAAGGACCGACTAACCAAGTCTCTGGTACCAAAAATTCCGGGATGACCGGCCAGCGCGGAACAATGAATCTCAGACATCACACTCTTTTTCCACTGGTCCGGGACAAACAATTTCCCAACAGGGCAGCGCTCGGGCCTATCCTCCTGACACCCCTCCAGAGCCAGTCTCAAATTGGGCGAGATGGCGGAAAGAACTACACCTTCTTTCAAAATAACAGAAGGATCAGATAACTCAGGAGAGTCCGCAAGGAAACTCCTCGAGAGGGCATCCGCCTTAACATTCTTAGTGCCAGGAAGAAAGGAAACCACAAAATTAAAACGTGTGAAAAACAAGGCCCACCTGGCCTGTCTAGGATTAAGTCGCTTGGCTGATTCCAGATAAACCAGATTCTTATGGTCCGTAAGGACCACCACCTGATGTTTGGCTCCCTCCAGCCAATGTCTCCACTCTTCAAAAGCCCACTTCATGGCCAATAACTCCCGATTACCCACGTCATAATTACGTTCAGTAGGAGAAAATTTTCGAGAGAAAAAGACACAAGGGTTACTTTTAGAGGTCTCTGGATCTCTTTGGGACAAAACGGCACCTGCCCCAATTTCAGAGGCATCAACCTCCACCTGAAATAGCAGAGAAACATCAGGCTGCCGTAGAACAGGAGCAGAAGTGAATCTCTGCTTAAGTTCCTGAAATGCAGAGACTGCCTCAGGAGGCCAATTCACCACATCAGAACCCTTTTTGGTCAAATCAGTTAAAGGTTTAACAATAACCGAGAAATTACCAATAAATTTACGATAAAAATTGGCAAAACCCAAAAATCTTTGAAGAGCCTTTAATGAAGTAGGTTGGACCCAATCACAGATGGCCTGAACCTTGACCGGTCCATTTCAATAACAGATGGGGACAAAATGAATCCCAAAAATGAGATCCTCTGTACGCCAAAAAGACACTTTGATCCCTTCACATACAGAGCATTCTCTCTCAAAATCTGGAATACAGTTCGAACATGTTTCACATGAGAGTCCCAGTCATTGGAAAAAATCAAGATATCATCCAAATAAACAATCAGAAATTTATCCACAAAATCCCTGAAAATGTCATTCATGAAGGACTGGAAGACAGAAGGAGCATTAGTGAGCCCAATGGGCATCACAAGGTACTCAAAATGCCCCTCAGGGGTATTAAATGGCGTCTTCCATTCATCCCCGTGCTTAATGCGAATAAGGTTATATGCCCCCCTGAGGTCAAGCTTGGTAAACCAAGTAGCGTTTTTCACCCTGGAAAACAGGTCAGAAATCAAGGGTAACGGATATTGATATTTCACAGTAATATTGTTCAAGAGACGATAATCAATACACGGCCTTAATGAACCATCCTTTTTGGCCACAAAGAAAAAACCGGCACCTAAGGTGAAGAGGATGGTCTGATATGACCCTTCTCCAATGACTCCTTGATATAAGACCGCATAGCGTCATGTTCAGGTACAGACAAGTTAAAAAGGCGACCTTTAGGGAATTTACTACCAGGCACTAATTCAATAGCGCAGTCATAGCTCCTATGGGGAGGCAAGGATGCAGATTTACTTTCGCTAAACACATCAGAAAAATCAATCAAAAAGTCAGGAACATCCTGAGCCTGGGGGGAGGCAGAAAAAACAGGAGTGTTGGTATTAACACATTGGCAGCCCCAACTGGTTACAGACACGGATTTCCAATCCAAAACAGGATTATGAGACTGTAACCAAGGGAAACCCAGTACGATAATGTCATGCAGATTATACAGAACCAAAAATTTGCAGCTCTCCTGATGATCAGGTTCAACCCTCATTATCACCTGAGTAGAGAACTGAGGTTTATTCTCAGCCAAAGGGGTAGAATCGATCCCCAGTAGGGGAATAGACCTCCGTAGGGGTATCAAGGGAAACCCACAACGTTTAGCAAAATCAAAATCCATCAGGTTAATCGCTGCTCCCGAATCAACGAAAGCCTGAGCAGAAAATGAGGACAGAGAGCATATCAGAGTAACAGTTAATAAAAACTTAGTCTGAACACTACCCAAGACAACTGAGCGTGCAAAACGTCTTCCCCGCTTAGGGCAAACTGAAATAGCATGAGAGGCATCACCACAGTAGAAACATAACCCATTGTGCTTTCGAAACTCATGACGCTGTGCCCCAGAAACCACTCTATCACACTGCATGGATTCAGAAGCAGGTTCACAAGGCAACACTATTCCACGCATACTTCTCCGCTCACGCAAACGTCTGTCAATTTGAATCGCTAATGACATAGAATCATTGAGACCAGAGGGGACAGGGAATCCCACCATAACATCCTTTACATTATCTGACAGACCCTTCCGAAAAAGGGCTGCCAAAGCGTCGTCATTCCATTTGGTCAGGACTGCCCACCTACGGAATCTCTGACAGTATAACTCAGCGTCATCAAGCCCCTGATTTAATGCCAACAAGGCTTTTTCAGCTTGATCAGTGACATTAGGCTCATCGTACAATAACCCCAAGGCCTGAAAAAATGCATCAACATCACTCAAAACAGGATCCCCAGGTGTCAGGGAAAAAGCCCAATCCTGAGGATGACAATTTGAACCTGCTGCGCTGCGTTCCCTGAGGACTTAGATTTTAAGGCAAAAAACAATTTACAATTATTTTTGAAATTCAGAAACTTGGCGCGATCCCCCAAAAACAAATCTGGCATGGGAATCCTAGGTTCCACAACAGGCAACCTAGCAAGATAGGTAGCAATACTCCGAACCTCAGTGGCAAGCTGATCCACATGGCCAGACAACTGTGCAAACTCTATTGAGAGAAAAAAAATCCTCCCCAGCACCCAGAGATACAGAGGGAAAAAAAAATGCAACAAACAGAAAAATATCTCTGACAACTCTGACAACCTTTTTCTTTCACAATATTTTTTCCCTTCTGTGAGTACAATACAATTTTCAATTTTTTGGCCGGTGATACTGTTATGTTTCGGTAGCTGAAGAGTGCAGGTAAAAAAGGCAATACACCAGAGCAGTTGGAAACTATGAGATTGCAGTACCCTGACTAACCACCACAACTAGAGGCAGCCGTGGAGCGTTCCTACGTTGGTCCTAGACGCCTCGTCACAGCCTGAGAAACTAACTACACCTAAAGATAGAAAGAGGAAAGCTATCTGCCCCGGAGCAGATCCCCAAAGAACATAGAAAGCCCCCAAACATGTAATGGCGGTTAGACAAGAAGAAATACTGACACAGACAGAAAATAGTATGAGCAAACGTTGGGGCCCAAACTACCTAAATAGAAAAGGATAGGAAGGGCACTTACTGCAATCCCAAAAAAACCCTGAAAAGCACCAACTCTACTAATTTCAAAATCACCTGAGATCACACGACCTCTACCACCTAAATTAGTTCTCTGGTGTAACAAAATCAAAACAGCAGCCACTGAAAAAACTGGAAAAAGCAAAAGTACAAATATCAGTGGCTGAACTAAACTGAGAGGGCAAAAACCCCCGGAGGGGACCCTGAAGGCCCCCACAGAAGTGCAGGACAAAATGCAAAAATCAAGCACAAAAACAAAAAGAAGAAAATGTCTTATCTGTTAGCAGGAGATGCAGACACGACACAGCAGGCTACAAAGGAAACAGGACTCAAGGATTGAGACCAGAACAATTGATCACCGGCAACCCTGATGGGAAGGCGACTCCCTTATATAAGACCAGTCAGTAACACCTGATTCCCACTCCTCACAATCTTCACTGGACAGTCCAGTACCGCTTGTAACCACCAGAGGGAGCCTCTGCTCAGAACTCATTTCAAGTCCATTCACAACAGATGGCTTTTCTAGAAAAGAAGTACCGGCTGGGTAGGTCATAACGTGGGACAGCGTAGGCCATGAGCTCTTGGAACGCTGCGCTTTCAACCTAACGGAAGGGCATCATCTCTATAATGAGATCAGTTTGGCAATGTAGGCGTTCAAAGCCAGTGTACGCGGATGAGAGGATGAGTACTTTCTTGTCCTTCTCAGAGTGTCTGCTAGGGTGAGCTGGACTTGAGAGCTGCATATGGGAGAACTAGCGGTGGACTTGGCGGACTGAGAGGGGGATGGTGGTGGTGGTGGTGATGGCCTAGATTGTCTTTGGTTGCAAAAACAATGTGATTCCCTGACTGCTTTGGCCTTGCGACAACACCTCAACATTTCTTGCTAGTGGTGTGCTAACCGGTGGGCTTACAGTGGGGGAAGCGATGTAGCATTGCTGGCTACTTCAGTCGGAGCAGGAGCACATGTGCTACCTGAGGTTTTGTAGTCCGGCCACGCTTGCAAGTGCATGGTGTTTAAATGTCTAAGCATGCAACTGGTATTCAAATTTAAGAGATTTTTCCCTGGCTAAAGGTCCTTCCGCACTTCTTACAGATAACCTTTGCCT
Organism: Oophaga sylvatica; assembly: GCA_033576555.1. Lineage (NCBI taxonomy): Eukaryota > Metazoa > Chordata > Amphibia > Anura > Dendrobatidae > Oophaga > Oophaga sylvatica. The sequence continues at coordinate 11,460 of JARQOD010008039.1, forward strand.
CATCAACAGGATTTTGGTCAAAAAAGTGCCACACTGCACTCTTCCTACTATAGGATAAATTTTCAGGGCTTGCACGCTGTGCTAATTTGACCGTCTGGCCAAGCTGTCGATGCCTGCTGCGGATACTCCTCCTCTTCTGAGCTATTGCCAGCAGCACCCTCTTCCCCCAATGGATGCCAATCCGGGTCAACAACTGGGTCATCCATCACCTCCTCTTCAATTTCATCTGCACCTTCCTCTGTGTCACCGTGTAAGGTGGTATAGCATGTGGGAAGGGGCACCTGAGTTTCATCAGGGTCAGATTCTGGCTCAGTAGACTGCGAGGGCAATGTAGTGCTCTGGGTGAATGTACCAGCAGAATCATATAGCAGTGGCTGTGCATCAGTGCACTCCATGTCAGAATCATCTTGGACTGGGGAATTCAGGATTTGACTTGATAACTCAGTCATGGTATGTGAAAAGAGCTCCATGGAGTAATCTGAAGTGTGGCCTGCCGCATCCTTCACTTTTGGTGGGGGTGAAGGAGACAAGGAAAGGTGTTGTTCCTGACCAGGAGCCTGCAATAACCACTCAGTGCTTGCATTTTTTGAAACTTCAGAAAAGGAGGTGATAGAGCTGGAGGCTGTTTCGGCAATATAAGCCAAAACCTGTTCTGTTGTGTTTCGGTAGCTGAGGAGGACAGGAACAACAGCAGGGCAGCAGAACACCTGAGATGTTGGTAACTGATGGGTTGCAGATTCCTAAACTAACGACACAACTAGAGGTAGCCGTGGAGCGTTCCTACGTTGATCCTAGACCCTCGTCACAGCCTGAGAGATAACTACACCTAAAGGCAGAAAGATGAAAGCTATCTGCCCCGGAGCAGATCCCCAAAGAAAATAGGAAGCCCCCAAACATATAATGGTGGTTAGACAAAATGAAAACACAAACATAGGCAGAAAATAGATTGAGCAAACGCTGGGGCCACAAGCTGACTAAATGGGATAGGAAAGGAGAGATTACTTTCTGCAACCCAGAAAACCCTACAAAAATCCAACAATTCTGATTACAAAAATACTGAGATCACACAATCTCGCCAACCGCTAAATCAGATCTCAGTGTGAACAAAACCAAGCTGCAGCCGCTGAAAAAACAGGAAAAAGCAAATGAGCAAATAACAGTGGCTGCAGATAAACTGTGAGGAGCTCAGGCCCCAGGAGGGGACCCGGCTGACCTCCACAAAAGTGCAGAAAACAATGCAAAAAGCAAGCACAAAAAGAAAAGCAAAAAATATCTTATCTGAAAGCAGGAGATGCAGGCAAGACTCCAGCAAACTTCCAAATGAACCAGGAACCACAATTGAGACAAGAACAATTGATCACCGGCAACCATCATGGGAGGGAACCTCCCTTATATCAGACCAGTCAGTGAACCCAGATTGCCATTCCTCGCTGAAAGGTTCAGTGCTGTCTGTAACCACCAGAAGGAGCCTCTGCTCAGAAACCATCTCTAGCACATTCATAACACTGTTCCTGATGCTCCGGCTTTAAAAGTGGCTTACCTACTCCCAGAAAAGGGAGCCTTCCAGGCTTTCTGGAGCCAGACGGTGATGCAGGCTTAACACCTCCTGCCTTAGGTGCTATTGTGCTTTTGGCACTACCAGCAGATGCACCACCACCACCATCAGTACCAGCTGGCCCCCCCGGCCACGGCTACGGCCTCTTCCACCATACTCCTCATGGGAAAATGTACCAAAAATACCAGCAGATATATGGCACTGTATCAGAAGCGTACAGCTGTATACGGTGAAGGGGAAATTGTAAATCTACGTATATATTTCCGGAGTCACACACAGACGCTCACTCAGTGTGGATTTGACCAGAGTACAAAAAGCAGAAAAAAGGTACTGTATCAGAAGCGTACAGCTGTATACAGTGTACAGTCATGGACAAAAGTTTTGAGAATGACACAAATATTAATTTTTACAAAGTCTACTGCTTCACTTTTTCTAATGGCACTTTGCATATACTCCAGAATGTTATAAAGAGTGATCAGCTTAACAGCAATTACTTGCAAAGTCAATATTTGGCTAGAAAATGAACTTTATCCCCCAAAACACATTTCAACATCATTGCAGCCCTGCCTTAAAAGGACCAGCTAACCTCTTTTCAGTGATTGCTCCATTAACACAGGTGTGGGTGTTGATGAGGACATGGCTGGAGATCAATCTGTCATGATTAAGTAAGAATGACACCACTGGACACTTTAAAAGGAGGCTGGTGCTTGGCATCATTGTTTCTCTTCTGTTAACCATGGTTATATCTAAAGAAACACGTGCAGTCATCATTGCAATGCACAAAAATGGCCTAACAGGGAAGAGTATCGCAGCTAGAAAGATTGCACCTCAGTCAACAATCTATCGCATCATCTAGAACTTCAAGGAGAGAGGTTCCATTGTTGCCAAAAAGGCTTCAGGGCGCCCAAGAAAGACCAGCAAGCGCCAGGACCGTCTCTTAAAAGTGTTTCAGCTCGGGATCGGGCTACCAGCAGTGCAGAGCTTGCTCAGGAATGGCAGCAGGCAGGTGTGAGTGCATCTGCACGCACTGTGAGGCGGAGACTCTTGGAGCAAGGCCTGGTCTCAAGGAGGGCAGCAAAGAAGCCACTTCTCTCCAGAAAAAACATCATGGACAGACTGATATTCTGCAAAAGGTACAGGCAGTGTGACTGCTGAGGACTGGGGTAAAGTTATTTTCTCTGATGAATCCCCTTTTCTATTGTTTGGGACATCAGGAAAACGCCTCATTCGGAGAAGACAAGGTGAGCGCTACCACCAGTCTTGTCTCATGCCAACTGTTAAGCATCCTGAAACCATTCAGAACCTAAACCTAAAAATTCTGACAAAATGAAAGCATTGATTGTGCAAGAATGGACTGCTATCAGTCAGGATTTGGTCCAGAAGTTGATTGAGAGCATGCCAGGGAGAATTGAAGAGGTCCTGAAGAAGAAGGGTCAACACTGCAAATATTGACTTGCTGCATTAACTCATTCTAACTGTCAATATAAGCTTTTGTTACTCATATGTTTGCAATTATATTTCTGTCTGTGATAAAAACATCTGTCAAACACACATAAAAACCAGAGGGGAGCAGATCATGTGAAAATATAATATTTGTGTCATTCTCAAAACTTTTGGCCATGACTGTAGGGGTAATTGTAAATCTCCATATACGGTATATTTCCGGAGTCACACACAGATGCTCACAGGCTCAGTATGGATTAGACCAGAATATAAAAAGCTGATAAAGGGTACTGTATCAGAAGCGTACAGCTGTATACAGTGTAGGGGAAATTGTAAATCTCCGTATATATTTCCGGAGTCACACACTCACTCAGTATGGATTTGACCAGAATACAAAAAGCAGAAAAAAGGTACTGTATCAGAAGATACCAGGTGTATATAGTATAGGGTAAAATTTAAATCTCCGTATATATTTCTGGAGTCACACACAAACGCTCTCTCAGGATGGATTTGACCGTAATAAAAAAGGCAGAAAAAAGGTACTGTATCAGAAGATACCAGGTGTATATAGTATAGGGTAAAATTGTAAATCTCCGTATATATTTCCGGAGTCACACACAGACGCTCACTCAGTATGGATTAGACCAGAATATAAAAAGCAGAAAAAGGGTACTGTATCAGAAGTGTACAGCTGTATACAGTGTAGGGGTAATTGTAAATCTCCGTATATATTTCCGGAGTCACACACAGACGCTCACAGGCTCAGTATGGATTAGACCAGAATATAAAAAGCAGAAAAAGGGTACTGTATCAGAAGTGTACAGCTGTATACAGTGTAGGGGAAATTGTAAATCTCCGTATATATTTCCGGAGTCACACACAGACGCTCACTCAATATGGATTAGACTAGAATATAAAAAGCAGAAAAAGGGTACTGTATCAGAAGCGTACAGCTGTATACAGTGTAGGGGAAATTGTTAAGCTCCGTATATATTTCCGGAGTCACACACAGATGCTCACACAGTATGAATAAGGCTAATTTCACATTGGCGTTTTTTTAGCGCAGCGCATTGTGCGCTACTGAAAACGTGTGCAAAAATGCATACATGTATGATAATGAAGAAATAGGGCGCACTAATTAATTTACAAATGAATAGAGAGGTGCATATCGGTAGCAAAATCAACAACTGTATATAAAAGAAAAGAACTACCGTAATAACGCACACTACTCAAAATAATGTGAAAATAGAAAAGTGATCAATTTTATTGGTTATACACAGAGTGAATTAAAACATAAGTAAAATAAGGGTGACTCTGGTACCCCAAAGACTGCCCGTAACCATGATGAAAAAAATATATATACACAATCCAGAATATATCAAAGATAACAGAACAAGTGGCTAAAAAGCATGTGATCATGAATCAACAAAAAAATATAATAAATGCCAATAATGCATAAATATGAAAAAATACAGTTTGTAATTTAATCCGAACACTGGTTGACCTGAAATGAGAGAACCTGCATGGATAGTGAAAGGTCCCCCTCCTGAAACTGAAAACTAATACAAACCAGGAGAAAATGAAAAGAAGGGCAACCAATGAAGCAGCCACTAAAAATGGAAATTAACCCCAGTAACAAACCTCATGATAAAGGCATGAGAGGAACGGGCAATCAGGGCCAGAGGACACCGAGGTTCCTGAGGAAGCCGCACATGCTGCGGCGTAACGCGTGGGACCTCGGTGTCCTCTGGCCCTGATTGCCCGTTCCTCTCATGCCTTTATCATGAGGTTTGTTACTGGGGTTAATTTCCATTTTTAGTGGCTGCTTCATTGGTTGCCCTTCTTTTCATTTTCTCCTGGTTTGTATTAGTTTTCAGTTTCAGGAGGGGGACCTTTCACTATCCATGCAGGTTCTCTCATTTCAGGTCAACCAGTGTTCGGATTAAATTACAAACTGTATTTTTTCATATTTATGCATTATTGGCATTTATTATATTTTTTTGTTGATTCATGATCACATGCTTTTTAGCCACTTGTTCTGTTATCTTTGATATATTCTGGATTGTGTATATATATTTTTTTCATCATGGTTACGGGCAGTCTTTGGGGTACCAGAGTCACCCTTATTTTACTTATGTTTTAATTCACTCTGTGTATAACCAATAAAATTGATCACTTTTCTATTTTCACATTATTTTGAGTAGTGTGCGGTATTACGGTAGTTCTTTTCTTTTATATACAAAAATGCATACAAGCGCATGTTTTTTTTAACGCATCAATGTACGCATAACGACAAAAAAACGTAGCTTTTACATGAGTTTATCTAGCGTTGTTCATGCATTTGCATTTTTTAGGCGCATGAGTCACACATTGCACAAGAGGAAAATCCTTGAAACAGACTCCACCAATGGGGCACGAGTGGGCGAGTGTCATGGGACTTCTGTAAATAGACCCTGTTCAGCTGAATTCTTCAGATTTTGCTGCTGTTTCCTGTGTCACCATGGATCTGTGTTGGGAGAGTATTCGCTTCAACTTAGATCTGGACATTGCGCTGTTTCTGGCTTTTGCTTGCCAGCAACAAAGAGAGAGAGAGCGAAGACGGCAGCGGCGGCGTTTTTGGAGACATCCCATTATTGAAGTCCGGGAGAGCCGTGGAGCGTACCACACCCTCTTCAGTGAGCTCCAGACAAACCCGGCTAAATTTTCGGACTATACACGGATGTCCCAAGAAAGTTTCAGGGATTTGCTTGCTCGTGTTGAAGGAGCCATCCGGAGACAGGACACACAGCTCCGTCGTGCGATTCCTCCGGAGGAACGGCTCCTCATCACATTATGGTACGTAATATTAAACAAATGCGTGTATTGTTTTTGTTCTGCCATTTACTAAAAGCCTGCTGAATTATAGTTCTGCCATGTACAGATTGATTTTTCATGTCAGTATTTTGTCAAAGCCTAGACAATCACAATTTTTTTCCATCTGTTTTGCAGATTCCTGGCTTCTGGCGAGACCCTCTCTTCACTACACTTTCAGTACCGGCTTGGAATCTCCACCTTGTCCGGAATAGTTGCGGACACCTGCCGGGCTTTGTGGGACATTCTATGTCTGGAATTTATGCCCCTGCCTACCGCGGAAAAGTGGATAGATATTGCAGAAAAATTCTGGACAGTCTGCAATTTCCCCAACTGTTTGGGTGCGGCGGATGGGAAACACATCCGGATAACAAAACCCCCAAGAAGTGGCCCTGAGTACTTTAATTATAAAAAGTACTTTTCTACGGTACTCATGGCCATTGCCGATGCAGACTGCCGGTTTATTGCGGTGGACATTGGGGCATTTGGCCGGGGCAATAACTCCCAGACCTTTAAGAACACGGACATGGGCCGTAGGTTGTATGGCAACCATTTTAATTTCCCCGTGCCATGGCCTCTTCCCCACATCGAAGGTCCGCCACTGCCATTTTTAATGGTTGGTGATGAGGCCTTTCAAATGTGCACAAACCTGTTGAAACCCTACTCCAGCCGTGACTTGGACCACAGTAAAAAAATCTTTAATTACAGACTGACCATGGCCAGAAGAACTGTAGAGTGTGCCTTTGGGATTCTTGTGTCCAGATGGGGCATTCTAGGCACAGCCATTAATCTGAAACTTGAAACTGTGGATGAGGTGGTGAAAGCTTGTGTGGTTCTTCACAATTTTGTGATGGCTAAAGACCACCCAACCTTTGAACTCGATGAACCACCTGTCAACCCATTGCCTGAATTCACTCAGCACCCTCTCAGGTCATCTGTTGAAGTTGGCCAAATGAGGGACCAATTTGAGGCATACTTTCTATCTGATGTGGGACGTGTGGAATGGCAAGATCAAATGGTGTAATAAAATAGTTTTCTTGTGTTTATGTTAATAAAAAACCTGTTTTGATACCTGGACTGAGTGCACTCTGTTTTTATACACTCCAATACAATAATCACATTCCCAGGTGTCCCAGTGAAGTCAGGATGCTGTGTTTTCTGCATCATGACTTTAATAGGTCTCCTACCAGGTGAGTCTACAGAGAAAAGTTGTATGACCTTCATCATCTCTCCAGTCTGTGTTCAAGCATATTGCAGCGACGGTGGAGATATCTGCAGCGACGGTGGAGATACAACTAATATTATACACCTGGCCTGATGTTACAAATAGTGAGTTTGGGATGCACTAGCATCCTTCTCTCTTTATGACACATGACCATACGAGTATAGATATTCTTTGTAGTATCTCCACTGTGGCTTCAGTATGCACGCACACTGGAGAGATGATAAAGTTTATACAACTTCTACAAGCCCCTGGCTTGCTGTCATGCTGAAGTGAGGATGCCAAAAAAAAGCATCCTGACGTCAGAATTTTATGACACGTGGGCAGGTGAATAGACAAATGAGTAACCACCAGCATCTCTCCAGTCTGCGTGCAATAGATAAAGTAGACTGAAGCGACGCTGCAGATGACAACTCACAGGTATAGTCACCTGGCTAGGTGTGATAAATAGTTATGATACCAGGCCAGGGGATTGTAGATATGACGTGTATTTTCTCCATCATCTCTTCAGTTTATTCACCACACACTGAATAGAGGATGTGGTTAATTACAAGGTATATCTACAATCCCCTGGCCTTGTGTCACAAAGAGTGAAATGTTGATGGGCAAAACACACCATCCTCAATTCACTCTTTATGATACCTGGCAAGGTGAGAATAGATATGCCTTGCACTCAACAACATCCTCTATTCAGTCTACTAATATTTCTAGACTGAAGAGACTGGTGGTGAAAATACAAGTCATATATTTGTGTTTTTGACAACACATAGATCCAGGCATGGGCGTACCCACCGTGGGGCAGGGGGGGCAAGTGCCCCCCCCCTAGAAGCAGGGGTACAGTCCCGCACACAATGAAAGAGAGCAGAGAGAGCAGCACAATGCCGGCTCCCTCTGCCACAGATTGTAGTGCCTGTCTGTGTGTATGGAAGTGCACGGAGCTGCTCTCACCAGAGGAGCTTCTTCCTTCCTGTCTGCAGCAGCTGTAGTTTCACTTTCTGCCGTGCAGTCTCTGGTTGTCTCAGCCATACTGGGTCCTAGTGCCCTCTGTGTGCAGACGCTGGACACTTCCTGCTTCTGCCTCAGCCACTGCCTGCAAGCTGCATGGTAAGAGGGGATGGAATTTATTAAATTCATTCTGCTCAGGCATGTCATGGTCACTGTGGGGGGATGTGACAGGATGGGGGTACAGTGGGGGAGGGGTACAGTGCACTGGGGTGAATGTAAGAGGATGGGGGTATTGTGGGGGAGGGGTACAGGGCACTGGGGTGAATGTAAGAGTATGGGGTATTGTGGGGGCTAGGGCACTGGGGGGTTAATGTGAGAGGATGGGGTATTGTGGGGGCTAGGGCACTGGGGGGGTTAATGTGAGGATGGGGGTATTGTGGGGGCTGAAGTGGGGGAGGGGCAACAGGGCACTGGTTGGTGAATGTGAGAGAATGGGGATATTGTGAGGGCTGGCGCACAGGGGTTGATGTGAGAGGATGGGGTATTGTGAGGGAGGGTGGACAGGTCACTGGGGTTGAATGTAAGAGGATGGGGATATTGTGGGGGAGGGGATACAGGGCACTGGTTGCTGAATGTGAGAGGATGGGGGTATTGTAGGGCTAGGGCACTGGGGGTTTACTGTGAGAGGATGGGTATTGTGGGGACTGAAGTGGGGAGGGGAAACAGAGGACTGAGGGGTGCATGTGAGAGAATGGGGGTATTGTAGGGTCAGTGGGACAGAACACTAAGGGCTGCATGTGAGATGATGGGCTGTTGGGGTGTGGGTGGGGGACAGGGGAGGTAGGGGGCTTTTTTTTTACTTGTGAGCTCCTTAATACTTTAATAATAGATTAATATTTCAGTATTATTATAACAAGGGCATAGACAGACGGCCGTATAACTCATGCGAGGATCGCACTGCAATCCTCGGACTTGCTGGTACCGCTCCTGACATGAGCGCGACTGCCATGTATAATACATAGTATATACAGCGTAGTGTCGCATACACTGCTGTATTATACAATATACAACAGTTCTAATGCTCCATACCTAATATGCAGGATAATGTACAGTGTATATGATGTAACCTGTATAAGATGTGACATTGGCTTGCCCCCCCCTAGTTTTGATCCTGGGTACGCCCATGGATCCAGGACTGACACAAGAAGCATGTGTCAGTACTGGAGCTATGTGGTGGCAAAATCACAAAGTGTACGGCGCAGTGTGTGTAGGCGGCGAAAGACACAATTAAAACAAACAGTTGGGGAAAAAAAAGGCACATTTATTTATTTTTTTCCAACATATTTTATTGATTTAAAGAGCATTGCAATAAAAGAAAATCATACAAGTCTTAGGGTGAGTTTCCACGGTCAGGAAACGCTGCGTGTTTGGCGCTGTGCGCTGGCGCAGCGCCAAACACGCAGCGTCCAGATGTTACAGCATAGTGGAGGGGATTTCAAGAAATACAATACGCAGGTGGCAAACCTGCGTAAACGGACATGCGGCGCGTCTTTTTAGACCGCAGCATGTCCTCGCGTATTGCGGCGACGGTGCGTCGCCGCAACATAATTAACACAGGGCTATGTAGCCCTGCGCTCTTTCCGGAGGTGTTCCGGAGGTGTCCTGAACACCTCCGGAAAGAGCGCGCGTCAGAAAGGGGGCGGGGCTTAGACGGAGCGGAATTTCCGCTCCGTCCAAAGCGCTATGGTTCCGGACCGTGGAACCATAGCCTAAAAGTAACTGTGTAGCCCTGGTATTTAAGGTACACAATACCAGGAGGATGAGTGGAGAGGTAACGGTTAAGGGCTCTACATGACATCACATACACTTCGGACACACCCAGCAGGGGTGTAGAGGGGTGTGGTTTTCAGCACAAGGGAGTCTGAAAGCGTCTCCTGAGGTGGAGGGAGTGAGAATTAGTGCTGAGATTGAGAGTGTGAGTAAGTCGAAAGGCACAGTGGAAGGAATTCAGAGTGCTTTAGGATTGGAGAAGTCCTGCACATTGTCACCGGTCACTGGGGACCGAAGTGTCACTATAGCTCCAGGCATAGTGATAAAAGAACCAGAGGCTTACTGGACCTTAGGTGGCAGCAAGCAGCCTTGGAGTGTCAGTACGTAACAGAGGTCAGTTGGAATAGGAACTTTGAGCCTGATCAGCAAAAGAAAGAACCTAGTTCCATCATTGGAAGGCTTCGACCACTATACTGACCGGGCAGTACAGCGTTGAAATAGCTGGAATTTAAGGAGTGAACTACGCTTTATGCTGGTTGGACTCATCCTGATTGGAAAGTTAAGGAGGCCCCTAACTTGCTCAGCCGTTGCCTCGAAACTCATCCTCCATCAACCCCATCAGCCTCCCTGGGTCCTGCCTGAACAACTTGAAGTAAAAGGTATGGAAAGACGCTGATGTGTGAGACTGTGTTATTCAATTGCATCCCTGCACAACCCCACCATAACTATCGACCTGAGGGAAAAGTCCCACCTGTAGGGGACCCGACATCTAGCTGCCTCACCATCCCCTCAGAGCTCTACAGCAGCGCTGGTACAAATTACCAGAGAACTACAGGTGGCGTCACGAACTGTATATAAATCTATCCCCTGTAAATATACCCCCCAACATACGCCTGACCGCCAGGGCCACAGACCGAGCCACCGCTACCTGTGACAACCCCATAGACTTCCATGGGCTCGGCTCTGAGTACCCCATTGTCCTGGTAACCCACAATTGTGGTGCGTGGTCGAGACAAACTTTGGCGTCACGAACAGGATACGAAACTCGCAAAACTGCGAGCCCTGTGTGCCTGTGGAGTGTTTTTGTGAAAAAGGACTGTTTGCTATTTTTGGCGCTAAAATCCGCCATTTTGCCGCCATATTTGCGCCCTCAGGCGCTGGAGAAGAAGGTGGGCGTACCTGAAAGAGCGCGCAGTCTTGGACACGCCCCCGGTTCTGACTCATCGGCAGGTCCTGCGACAGGAAGTGGACGCTCTGACAGCAGAGCGCCTGCGACGAAGGTCCTGTTCCCACTGCTGTGCCTGTGAAATAGCAGCTTCTGAAACCGGTAGGCTCCGGTTAACCAAGGGGGCACTAAGATGTCACAACAGCCGGCCGACAGTGCGGCCCCAGCCGGAGGCCCCGATCCCGCACCGCCTGGCATTGTAGCGCCAGATGGGGGCGCAGGCCCCGCACCCAGTCCGGTAGTCCCGATCATGCCACTAACGCTCCCCTATATGCCTGGGGCGAAATGGCTTCCCCAGTACAGCGGTGAGCCAGGCACATTAGCAGGCTTCAAGCGGAAGTTATGCAGCATCCTAGAAATGTACCCCATGCCGGAGAGACAAAAAGCTGCTGTGATGATAGGGCAGCTAACTGGCGCTGCTGAAAGGGAAGTGGAGACTTGGGATACCGTTGATCAGGAGTCGGTACCTGCGATCTTCCTTAAACTACATGCCATATTTGAAGACCGCACAGAAACGGATCTCCGGATGGCCTTCTACCACTGTTCACAGCAACCAGGTGACAGCATCAGGGACTACGCGTGCCGACTACAAGGAGCCCTGAGAGCCCTTAAGCAGATTAACAATTTAAATGCTATCGACGAGAATAAGATGCTGAAGGAGCAATTTATACAGGGATTGAGATCCCAAGAGGAACGCAGAACTGTAAACTGGTGGTCCTTAGACCATCCGGATGCTACCTTTGATGCCCTAAAGGACATGGCAATAAAAGGGCTGCGGCCCCTGGGCAAACCCGAGGTGGCAACCCAACATCATCAGGCTGAAGTCACTCTGGAACCAGCAGTAACCCCCTGTTCCCCGCTAGTGGCCGAAGCCAAAGCGCAGGTGACACCTCCTAGTGAATTGGACTGTCTGCGCTCAGAGGTGCCCCAGCTGACTAAAAATCTGGCTGCTGTGATGAGTGCCCTGCAGCTGCGGAAAGAGGAAGAAGGAAAATCTTGTTAGCTGACTGCCCAGAAGACGTCCTGTGGATGCACCGGAGAAGAAGGAAGACGTCGCCCCCCCGAAGGAGGACAACGCCACCCCCAGGAGCGACCTCTGATCAACACCCTCCTCGTCGAGAGATCACCTGTTACCGATGCAACCGGAAAGGTCATATGTCTCCACAGTGTCCTTTAAACGGGCAGAACCTGGGTCCGAGGGCCAACACCCAGGAGAATACCCGTCAGGCCCCCTAGACTGGAACCGCAGGTATGTGGGTGGGCGACCCTACCTGTCTATCATCCTAGATGGTATTGCAGTTCCGGCACTGTTAGACACTGGGTCCCAGGTGACCCTAATACCTGATGCCCTATATACTAAGTACTGGTCAATGGACAATCTTAAACCCCCGAGCCCTGACTTTACCGTGTATGCTTCTAATGGTCTTCCTGTAGAAGTACTCGGGACAAAATGTGTAGATGTGAAGGTGGGCAGAGAGGAGTTGAAAGACCAGGGGCTTCTGGTAGTAAAGACTGTAAATGAGGAGAACGGGTTAAATATAATTTTGGGTACTAACATTATCAGTAATTGTTTGGGAGAAGTTGTGTTCTTGCTCCAACAGCTCGCTGAGATTGCCCGACCAAGGCAGAAAGGAGTAATCCAAAGAGAGATCCGGGCCCTGGTGTGTCAGCAGCAAGCGAAGCTTACAGACGGCGAAATTGGTAATGTACGGGTCACTGACTCGGATCCTATTGTGATACCCCCAATGAGTGAAATGATCATCTGGTGCAGGGCAGCCATAGGTCTGAGAGGACAGAATTACCAAGCTGTAGTAGAACCCCACCATTCAGAACATAGACCTACACTTATGACTGCTAGGGGAGTAGTAGAAGTGGTGAATGGAAGAGTACCGGTACGGCTTCTCAATTGGGGAGATGATGAGGTAAACTTACCCCGTTATGCAACCATTGCTAAACTACATGCTGTTGATAATAATTCTATTCTCCCGGCTGAGTCCTTAGACTCCCGCCAAATAGCGGAGGACAATGACCCGGCAACCCAGGTGGCGGAATGGTGTCAGCAACTCCATGTTGGGACGGACACCACTCCCGCTCACCAGAAGCAAGGGGTATTACGGGTGGTGCAAGAGTACGCCCAAGTGTTTAGCAAGAATCCACTTGATTTTGGGATAATTAAGGGAGTACAACATCATATCCCTACAGGCAGTCATCCTCCCATCAAAGAAAGGTATAGGCCCATACCTCCAGCCCATTATCAGAAGGCTAAAGAAATGTTGCATGATATGAAGAAAGCCGGGGTGATAAGGGATAGTTGTAGCCCCTGGGCAGCCCCTCTAGTTCTGGTTAAAAAGAAAGATGGTAGTATGAGAATGTGTGTGGATTACAGGCAGGTGAACCGCATAACACACAAGGATGCATACCCGTTACCACGTATAGAGGAATCATTAGCTGCTCTGAAAACGGCTAACTACTTTTCTACCCTCGATCTGACTAGTGGTTACTGGCAAGTGGCTGTGGCTGAGGAGGATCGTGAGAAAACGGCTTTCACCACCCCAATGGGGCTCTGTGAGTTCGACAGAATGCCGTTTGGGCTCAGCAGTGCCCCAGGAACATTTCAGAGAGTGATGGAGAATTGCCTGGGACATCTCAATTTTGAAACCGTGCTGCTATACCTAGACGACGTTATCGTGTATTCCAAGACTTATGAGGACCATCTGAAGCACCTGGCAGAAGTATTTGAGTCCCTGTCCAGGTACGGGATGAAGTTGAAACCCTCAAAATGCCATCTACTCAAACAGAAGGTACAATACTTGGGGCACATCGTCAGTTCGGAAGGAGTAGCGCCGGACCCAGAGAAAGTCACTGCCATCCAGAAGTGGCCGGAGCCGAAGAACCTCAAGGAAGTGCGACAGTTCCTGGGACTAACGGGTTACTACAGAAGGTTCGTGAAAGATTACACGAAGAAGGCAGCCCCTTTACAGGACCTCCTAGTAGGACAATCCCTAAAGAGCAGAAACCCTCCCTTTAATTGGGGTAAGGAACAGGCTGAAGCATTTCAAAAGATGAAAGAGATCCTTACAGGAGATGAGGTCTTGACGTATCCTGATTACAACCAACCGTTCCTGCTGTACACCGATGCAAGTAATGAAGGTTTAGGAGCAGTTCTCAGTCAGAAGCAGAATGGCCAAGAAAAAGTCATCGCTTATGCTAGCAGAAAACTCAGGCCAACGGAGAGAAATCCGGAAAATTATAGCAGCTTCAAGCTGGAGTTTCTGGCGCTGGTCTGGGCCATTACTGAAAGATTTAAGCACTATCTGGCCTCCAATAAGTTCACGGCGTACACAGACAACAACCCGTTAACGCACCTGGAAACCGCCAAGCTGGGCGCCATGGAGCAGCGATGGATGGCTCGGTTGTCCAATTACCAGTTTACTATCAAGTACCGGGCAGGTCGAAAGAATGCTAATGCTGACGCGTTGTCCCGAAGGCCGCATGACTCTGACACGGAAGAAGAATCGGACGACCTGGAAGAAATTGAGCTACCTGCGTTCCATCGAAATGGGGTAGTCCACGAGCATCGAGTCTACAGAAAGCAGTATGGTGCAACATTAAATCCTTTACCCCATCACAGCTGGAAGGAGACTCAGGACAGTGATCCAGTGGTCAGCTGTATCAAGGAGTTGTTAAGACAGGAAGGTTCCTCCTTGGAAAAAGATGCACCTATGTCAGCAAAGCTCCTGTGGAACGAGAGAAGCAGGTTGTTCCTATACCGTGAGAAGTTGTGCAGGAGATACGTCAACCCCAGGACCCACGAGATGGTCTGGCAGATAGTGGTCCCCAAGGCAGACGTCCAAATGGTGTTGGAGGCATACCACGATCAAGCAGGACACTTTGGCTGGAGAAAGCTGGAGACCCTGTTGAGATGCCGGTTCTACTGGGTAGGATGCGCAGCTCCATCGAGAGGTGGTGTCGGAACTGTGGACCCTGTGGTCTCAGAAGAAAGGACTACGGTAGTCAGAAGGCACCCCTGCAACCTATCCGGACGACTCGTCCCCTGGAGATTGTGGCCCTGGACCACGTCAAATTGTCGCCAAGTAGATCTGGATACTCATACGCCTTGACCATGGTGGACCATTACTCTAGATTTCTGGTGGTTGTTCCAGTTAAGGACCAGACAGCAGTGACGGCAGCGAAAACCTTTCAAGCAAGCTTCTGCAGACCGCATGGGTATCCGGAGCAAGTATTAACCGATCAAGGACCTGCTTTCGAAGCCGATCTATTCAAGGAGTTCTGTCACATGTATGGGTGTAAGAAAATTAGAACAACACCATACCATCCCCAAACCAACGGTCTTTGCGAGAAAATGAACCATATTGTCCTTGATTTGTTGAGATCCATACCGTTGGAAGACAGGAATCGATGGCCGGACTTACTACCTGATTTGGTTGACTTGTATAACCATATACCTGTAAGTTCCACTAACTGCACTCCAGCCTATCTTATGAGAGCAAGGCCCGGAAGACTACCAATGGATCTAGAACTTGGAGTGGTAGAACCGGAGGCCGATGACGCCGTTGAAAACTGGGACAGCAATCGGCAAGAGCAATACAGAAGAGTGCAAGTCTGTGTAGAAGAAAGTCTCAACAAGGTACGGGAGAAACAGGAAGATATTTACAACAGGAATGCTCCTGCCAAGCCTTTGATGCCTGGAGAAGTAGTATTGAAAAGAAAAAGGAAAATGCACAAATTGGATAACCAGTGGGAGCAAGAACCCTACGTCGTACAAGATTCCAAATATGACAACAGAAAAGTTTGTATCATCAGTAAGGACGGAGGAAGAACGATATCCACTGTGTCCAGAGACCATTTGAAATTGTGTCCAGAACCCTTAAAGCTTTGTGGAAAGAACCCTGTCATCAATCCAGAAGAAAGAAAAGAAGAGGTCATACACACGGATCTGGGAGATTTCCCTGCGGATTGGCCCAGACTGGGAGATGCTGTAATAATTCCGGTGTTGCAGTTTTATCAGCCACAAGAGGAAGTTCTACCTCCAGTTGTGCCTGTGGTGCCAGTTGAGCCAGTTCAGGAGTTACCCATTCCAGCAACACCTCAACCTACAGAATCTCAAGAAGGATCATCAGAAGCAGCGCCCCATGCTATGGGATCCCCTGGTGAAGCTGACTCACACCGCCCAGCCATCAGTACGCTTGCCAGATCCATAGAAAGATTGAGGCAGTTCTATAGTTTGCCGTTACGCAGTGCAGACAGATCACAACTTAATGTACCTGAGGCTACTCCACGTAGATCAGAGCGAACCACAAAAGGGAAGATACCCATTCGATACCAGCAGTAATTATAACAAACTAATGTGAATATTGTAAAATGTGTATATATATATATGTGTCTTTTCCTTATTGTGTCTTATAATGGACTCAGAGGCTGAGGACTGAGCCAGCCCAAGAACTTATCTTGTATATAGTTGCACTTGTGCATTATCTTGGTTTTACATGAAACCACCTTAACTACCTCTGAATACAAAACCCGTGTGGTGTGGCACTGAGTGAGGTCTGCATTCAGATGTCCTGCAGCCCACCCAGGACCCACGTTGAAGGTTTGGTGCGGGTCCTTCACAAGAATACTGTGTATTTATTGAATGTTTTGATGCCTTAATACCTTTTGTATTTTGCTATATTTAATGTTTTGCTTGCAACGTTCAAGAAATCCTTACCTCCCGGATGGGACGAGTTAATGTTTATTGTTGATGCATAAACAAAATGTCTTTTTGTATTTCACAGCCCGGGAGTGCTGTCTTTTACCATGGGGGAATGTGTAGCCCTGGTATTTAAGGTACACAATACCAGGAGGATGAGTGGAGAGGTAACGGTTAAGGGCTCTACATGACATCACATACACTTCGGACACACCCAGCAGGGGTGTAGAGGGGTGTGGTTTTCAGCACAAGGGAGTCTGAAAGCGTCTCCTGAGGTGGAGGGAGTGAGAATTAGTGCTGAGATTGAGAGTGTGAGTAAGTCGAAAGGCACAGTGGAAGGAATTCAGAGTGCTTTAGGATTGGAGAAGTCCTGCACATTGTCACCGGTCACTGGGGACCGAAGTGTCACTATAGCTCCAGGCATAGTGATAAAAGAACCAGAGGCTTACTGGACCTTAGGTGGCAGCAAGCAGCCTTGGAGTGTCAGTACGTAACAGAGGTCAGTTGGAATAGGAACTTTGAGCCTGATCAGCAAAAGAAAGAACCTAGTTCCATCATTGGAAGGCTTCGACCACTATACTGACCGGGCAGTACAGCGTTGAAATAGCTGGAATTTAAGGAGTGAACTACGCTTTATGCTGGTTGGACTCATCCTGATTGGAAAGTTAAGGAGGCCCCTAACTTGCTCAGCCGTTGCCTCGAAACTCATCCTCCATCAACCCCATCAGCCTCCCTGGGTCCTGCCTGAACAACTTGAAGTAAAAGGTATGGAAAGACGCTGATGTGTGAGACTGTGTTATTCAATTGCATCCCTGCACAACCCCACCATAACTATCGACCTGAGGGAAAAGTCCCACCTGTAGGGGACCCGACATCTAGCTGCCTCACCATCCCCTCAGAGCTCTACAGCAGCGCTGGTACAAATTACCAGAGAACTACAGGTGGCGTCACGAACTGTATATAAATCTATCCCCTGTAAATATACCCCCCAACATACGCCTGACCGCCAGGGCCACAGACCGAGCCACCGCTACCTGTGACAACCCCATAGACTTCCATAGGCTCGGCTCTGAGTACCCCATTGTCCTGGTAACCCACAATTGTGGTGCGTGGTCGAGACATAACAAGCTTATTTGACAGGCATGAAACTCACAATATTGATTTAAAGAGCATTACCAAAAAGTAAGTCATACAGGTTTGAAGGTATCAAGCTTATTCGAAGCTTATTTGACAGGCATAATACTCATAAATTTCCCCCACCTCCCTTAACCCTCCCCACCCCCCCCCCAACATATAAACCCCTTAAACGACTCTGCATTTGATTAACAATCTACAAGCTCAAGGAATAGGATTATGTCCGCTAATTTTCTGAAGAAGATACCACTGGGTGTTTTCAAAATGTGTCCTTAGTTTGTCCCTGGTGTCTTGAGACAGAGATGGGATGATCAATGACCATGTGCTTAAAAACTTCCCAGTCAATTTCTCTTTATTTGTCAGGGTATCTAGCCAGTCCATTCGAAAAATATACATTATTTTGGAGTATGTGAGAGATTTGGATGGTGGTAATGGATTTAGCCAGTGCTGCAAGATACTTTTCCTGGTAGCTGAGGCCCATATTGTCGAGGTAAAATATAATTTTTCTACTTTAATACTTTCATATTATGTATATATTTCTATTTTTGTACTTTATATGATGTTTATATGCTAGCTTCCATTTTGTATATGCAAACGATAAGCTTTCCTTGCTACGTGGCATATAAGTTTTCCTTGCTACGTGGCATTTAGTTAGAGACCCATCTCTGGAGTACGTAACTGGATCCTGAATTCCAAGAAGATTGCATCAGCCAAAAGTTACATCATTCGGGAGCTGAGCTGAGCTGAAGGAACAGTGGAACCAATCCAGACGGCAGTATACTATACATATCCATATATGGCTATACTGTTTCTCTTTAGGTGCCCCTCGCTCCACCCTGATATGTATACTATATAACTTTGTGCTTGTAATAATAAAGAGAGCTCTTGCTGAGAAAGCTACGTGCCAGAGCATGCTTTAAGATTGAACCAGCCTGATTGTCTGACTCATCTTATAACTGGTACCACATGCTCATAATCTAATTCGAAGTGACTGAAGGACGAGTGGTTTGTCGATACGACCCCGACAATTGGCGCCCAACGGGGGGCTTCATGGAAACATAGGCCACAGGAAGCCATGACTAGAGTTAGTGCTTCAGGAAGGCCCCTTTTGGAAATAATGACAGTTGCTGTGGCACGTCCACGGTGGACTTGTGATATAAAATCTGTAGTTTGGGGATCATCCTGTAACCCTGTTATAATTGTTGTACATTTATTCCAAATAATACCGCCCCCAGATGGAAGCATCTTGTATCCAGCCTTCTCATCTCACTGGCAGTGGTGGCAGCCATACTTGTCGTCTGCGGTTGCTGTTGTATCCCATGCATCAGAGGACTACTCCAGAGACTGATAGATGCCTCCATTACGAAGACTATGTATATTGGACTGAGACCTTCAAATAATAATAATAGCTATTATGAACAAATGGTATAAGTAAAAAAAAAAAAAAAAAAAGGATATGATCTCCCTCACATGCACTTCTAGGGTAGAAATCATATCTATTCTAAAAGGGGGGAGCTGATAGGGATCTGGTAGACCCTTCTATATTCTACACTCCAATACCCCTGCTAATGCTTTGTCTAAAGAGTTGACTAACACCCACTCTACAGTGTCTGCTTCTCTCCCAGAATCCACAGGTGACACGGTACACAACTTCTCGCCTGGTGACCTGGTGTATGTGAGAAAGTTTGTGAGGAAAGACTGCCTCCAACCCAGATTCGAGGGTCCTTACACCGTGATCCTGACCACTCCTACAGCACTGAAGCTTGAGGGCAAGAGCACCTGGATTCACGCCTCTCACTGCAAGAGAGACAAGACAAGTCTGTAAAGAATGAAAGCTACTTTCTATATCCTTTTGGCATGTGTACTGCCAACTTTCAGTTGGACAGCAACGACGTTCTGGGTAGACATGACTAACCCAGTACAGACGTGGTCATTCGATTTTTGTGATATATCCCCCAGGGATTGTGTAAAAGGAATAATGACAAAATTCCGGCAGGACCAAATTACTGATTATGGGGTATTCTATTTATGTGTAACCCGCCCTGGGAATGAGAATTGTTATTACTGGTCTGATGTAGGTTGGAACACGGGTGCAGTGGACTGGGGATATAAGCCAAAGGAAGCCCAAGACAGGAAAGATAAGAATGGGAAGTCCCTACTCACTCGATTAACTCTAAGCACTGGACCGTTAGGCAGATACGAGTCCGCTTGTATGTGGCATAAGCGGTGTTTCCCCATATACTTAAATTTGGAAAATCCCCAGCCAGGAGACTTGGGAAAGTATGTTTTGGGTCTTCATGAAGGGGTCATCAACCCAACACTAGTGGTAATAGAATTCAAAGATATAAAAACAAGGCCTACTCAAGCCCCTGCCATCACAAATCCGCTCCGGGGTGGGGAAGTGTTGCAACAAGTACTCAATGAGGTAATTTCTATCCCAGAACTTAAATGGGAAGATGTCTTCTCCATAGAAACCCAAGTAAACCCCCGCAAAAATCTATGGCTAGAATGGGTCAGATATAATGTTAGAGCCCAAAATATATCAATAGGATGTGTTGCCTGTGCTGCTGCAAATACTCATCTATATGCTCATGCTTTCCCTGCTGACCACAATGCCACAGTCTGTCTATTGGGGTTATTGAAAGGAGCTAATGACACCTCCTGTCCTGATTATATTCCCCTCGTCAGTCTAAAAACCAAATTGCAAACCCCTCGGGATGTCATAGTAAATAAGGATAACTATACCTGCTACTCTCCTGACAACTCTACTGGTCCCTCCTTAGGGGTATTTGAAGACGGGTTCTGCCAGACCAATAAGACTATAGATGCTAACCTATTGACTAATCATTCCAGATACATGTATGATATTTATTGGTTCTGTGGGGACGGAAGACTGAGATCTCAGCTGCCAGGTATATGGAGTGGTCAGTGTACATTGGTGAAGCTGGCCATGCAATTCAAAATCCTACCCTGGACCCAGAAATAGCCCCTGAACTAACTAGGAAAAAGAGAAGTCTAGATCAGCTGCATACCAGCTATGCTGACGACCCCAAGATCTATATAGATTCCATAGGTGTCCCTAGGGGGGTCCCCGACGAGTACAAAGCCCAGAACCAGATTACTGCAGGTTTCCTCTCCCTCATTCCCGCCATACAGATCAACAGAAATGTGGACTGGATAAACTATGTTTATTACACTGAGCAAAGGTTTATCAACTATAGTAGAGACGCTTTCCAAGGTATAGTTGAAGAGTTAGGACCCAACACTAGAATGACCCTCCAGAATAGGTTGGCTATTGACATGATCCTTGCAGAAAAAGGCGGGGTATGTGGGATGATAGGAGAAGAATGCTGTACCTATATCCCTCAGAATTCTGGAGTTAATGGTAAAACCATGGCGGCCCTTACGAAAATTAAAAACCTGGCCCAGGAGGTAAAGGAAAATACAGGGGTAGATACCTCTTTCTTCTCAAGTTGGTTGGGAGGTCTTAAGGGATTCCTCCAGCAGGCCTGCTTAGTAATTGGAGGACTCCTGGTGCTGGGCTTAGTGGTCCTGTGTTGTGTAGTACCTCTATACAGAAAAGCTATCACCAGCGCGGCTCCCATGTCAGGTACTTTCGTACACCAGGAAACCATATCCCTGTTATATAATGATGCAAGTAAAGAAGACATGGAAAAATATATTCCCTCGGATAAGCCCGACAAGACCTCCTATGGAAAAGTTCAACTAAGAGATTTAGTTTAGGGACAGATGGGAGAACTC
Organism: Oophaga sylvatica; assembly: GCA_033576555.1. NCBI lineage: Eukaryota > Metazoa > Chordata > Amphibia > Anura > Dendrobatidae > Oophaga > Oophaga sylvatica. The sequence goes on from JARQOD010008039.1 coordinate 33,076, forward strand.
CATGTGTATGTCAGAGTAGGGCCCTGGGCGTGTGGGGGCATTCCACAAGGGAATGATCCCTAAGACGACGGGGTGAAGAAGTCCAAACCACCTCCCCTCCCCCAACACATGGACAGTCTCAAAGGCCACCCCTGCAAGGGAAAGCTTAGTGTTTAGGGGGGATTGTCGAGGTAAAATATAATTTTTCTACTTTAATACTTTCATATTATGTATATATTTCTATTTTTGTACTTTATATGATGTTTATATGCTAGCTTCCATTTTGTATATTCAAACGATAAGCTTTCCTTGCTACGTGGCATATAAGTTTTCCTTGCTACGTGGCATTTAGTTAGAGACCCATCTCTGGAGTACGTAACTGGATCCTGAATTCCAAGAAGATTGCATCAGCCAAAAGTTACATCATTCGGGAGCTGAGCTGAGCTGAAGGAACAGTGGAACCAATCCAGACGGCAGTATACTATACATATCCATATATGGCTATACTGTTTCTCTTTAGGTGCCCCTCGCTCCACCCTGATATGTATACTATATAACTTTGTGCTTGTAATAATAAAGAGAGCTCTTGCTGAGAAAGCTACGTGCCAGAGCATGCTTTAAGATTGAACCAGCCTGATTGTCTGACTCATCTTATAACTGGTACCACATGCTCATAATCTAATTCGAAGTGACTGAAGGACGAGTGGTTTGTCGATACGACCCCGACAATATTATCAACATGGCCTTAAGATGTTTTGGAAATTTGTGTTGAGAGCTATCTAAAATATTAAATATTGCCCATTGCGGCGTCAAAGGAAACAATATCCCACCAAGATTCTGCAGTTCGGTGTGGATAGACTGCCATAATTTTTGCACTTTGGGGCATCCCCACATGTGATGAAATATGTCTGTGTTTCCTGTCCCACATTTGGAGCATGTGAATGTGCCCCCTGGAGACATCCTAGACTTAATGTGTAGCAAAACATGTAGAAAAAAATCTCCAACGCAAAAATGAATAAAAATTCAATTTTTATTAGATAAAATTAAAATCCATCTTGATAGAAAAAAGACATATACAGGTGGGGTCCCTGGTGGTCTGAAACCGACGCGTTTCGACCTAGCAGGTCTTAGTCATGGTTTACACAATGCCCTATACTGCAGACTTAAATACGATATAGACATGTGGAACACAGGTGAACACAACACAAATTGGTAACACAAGGTAACACCCTGAGAAATTAACCCCTTATAGGAAAAAAAAAAAAAAGATAGGACAGAATATAAAAACTATATAATGATACACAAAACCGCAAATATAAACATGTATAACATATACTTATAAATAATTTGCCAGATGAAAAAATATTTGAAAGAAACCAGAATTAATTAGGACTAACGAAAAATCATGGAAAAAAAAAAAAAATTCCAAAAAACCTGAATATACCTGGAAAAAATATATCAATCTAATTGCAATATTAAATCTAACCGTTTGTTCAAGCCTAATGGTACTCGTGTATTAAGTTTGAAGATCCAAAATGATTCACGATTTAATAATTTTTTCCTGAAATCTCCTCCTCTAGTGGATTTGAAAACCTTCTCTATTGCTGTAACTATAAGGCCGGAGTCACACTGGCGACAAAATCGGACGACTGCAATGCGATGAAATATCGCATTGCAGTCGGACCTATGTAATCTATGGAGCAGCTCCCAGTATCAGATTTTTTGTGGTCCGTTTTAAACGTCCGTGTACAATCGCAGCATGCTGCGATTGTCACCGATTGTGGGTCGACTATCGCCAATGCAAGTCTATGGGAGCGATGAAAAATCTGATTACAAACGGACCACACTGTGTGACTTGCGATGAAATCGCATCGGTGTCCTTTAGAAAAGCCGGCAATTCATCCCCGGCTATACTGTAAAATCACACTGACAGCTTTAATAAAGACTAGAAAGAATAGATATAACACATAGAACACATATATATATATATATATAATATATATATATATATATATATATACATGTCATTGTGACATGTATAATACATATATTTATAGTTCCTAGACTTCTACATACTGTAATAGCCGCTAATTCAATTGCCGGGTTTTGTGAAATCACAGAAGCCGACATGAAATGATACATTGTTTCCACACATTTAACCATGTAATTTCATGTATTTTTATATATGTTTGAAACATACAATTACATGAGTGTATTTGTGCAAAATTTCAGACATGTAGGGGTTAATTAAAGGTGTAATTTCGTTGAAAAAAAATGCGTGGGCTCCCGCTGTATTTTCTCCACCAGACAGACAAAGCAAAGCGAGTGGGGGCAGATAATAATAGCCCAGGGAGGGTGCATTTTTTTTGTGCCCCCCCTGGCTACTAACATCTGCCCCCAGACACCCCAGAAAGGGCAAATCTATAATTAGATTCGCCCTTTCTGGCACTTTGCCTGTCTATTCCCATTGCCCTGTAGCGGTGGCGAATGGGTTAATCTCACCTTACTGTCACCTTGCAATTGAAAGGTCACCTTAAGGCAGGTTAATAATTGATAGCTGTCAATTAGACAACTATCAATTATTAATCCTATTGAAGTAAATAAAAAAACACACACACTTTAAGAATAAATAATTTTAATGAAATAAAAACACATTTTTTTGACCATATTTTATTTTACACTTAATCCGTGCGAAGCCATTGATCTCCTAAAATAAAGAAAAAGAAATAAAACAACATTATTCTTACCTATTCCGCCGATCTGTCACGTCCCACGCTGTAATCCTTCACAAAGGGTTAACTAGCTTTGAGCCAAGCAGTGCAAGTAATCCTGCATGCTCAGCTCAAAGCTCATGAATGAATAAGTTCCTCTGCTGGCGACAGGAGAGGATGTGTTTCATGAATGAAGCTTAATTGATTGTGTCCACTTTCCCTTTAGGTCAGGTCACTACAGTTAAATTGGCAATAAATCAATTAAGCTCCATTCATGAATCTATTCCTCTACTTTCGCTGGGTGAGGAAGTTATTCATTCAGGGGAATACAGGTCTGAGACAGCATTATTAGCTCTCTGCGACCTGTAACCTGTTAACCCTTTCTGATGGATTACACCGTGGGACCTGACTGTACATCGGATTGGTAAGTAATAATTTTGCTTTTTTATTTTATTTTTATTACAGGAAATGGTTTTAGCAGGAAAATAAAATATGGTCAAAAACTGTGTGATTATTTAATTAAACTTATTTTTTATTAAACTGTGTGTGTTTGATTTTTCTTTCATACAATAGGATTAATAATTGATAGTTGTCTAATTGACAGCTATCAATTATTAACCTGGCTTAAAGTGACCTTTCAATTGCAAGGTCATTTAACCCCTTATTAACCCATTCGCCACCGCTACAGGGCAATGGGAATAGACGGGCAAAGTGCCAGAAAGGGCAAATCTAATTATAGATTTGCCCTTTCTGGGGTGTCTGGGGGCAGATGTTAGTAGCCAGGGGGGCACAAAAAAATGTACCCTCCCTAGGCTATTATTATCTGCCCCCACTCGCTTGCTTTGTCTGTCTGGTGGAGAAAATACAGCGGGAGCCCACGCATTTTTTTTTCAACGAATTTACACCTTTAATTAACCCCTACATGTCTGAAATTTAGCACACATATACTCATGTAATTGTATGTTTCAAACATATATAAAAATACATGAAATTACATGGTTAAATGTGTGGAAACAATGTATCATTTCATGTCGGCTTCTGTGATTTCACTGAAGCCGGCAATTGAATTAGCGGCTATAACAGTATGTAGAAGTGTAAGAATTATAAATATATGTATATATATATGTCACAATGACATATATATATATATATATATATATGTGCTCTATGTGTATATATCTATTCTTTCTTTTGGCATTAAATACTATTCTTTTGGATCTATTATATGTCAGTTTTGCAAGCCTGCGAGAAAATCTCGCAAGTCGGATGAAAATCGGATGTTACAAGGTACACACACATGCGATTAAATCGCATCTTTGAAGGAAAATCGGATGCCAGAAGGATGTGTGATGTTTGCATTTT
>JARQOD010008040.1:0-37125 GCA_033576555.1 Oophaga sylvatica
AGAAATGCGTCTCCGATGCACTTCATGCACCCAAGACAGAAGCCTCTCCTATCACCAAGCAGACCTCCTAAGCAACTCATGCACACAAGAACGAAATGCTCTCTGAACCACCTTCATGCACACCAAGACAATCGCTCTGAAGCACCTCACACAGAGCAATGCGCTCCTGATGCACCTCATGACGTAGCAGAAATGCCCTCTGAGCCACTATGCACCCGAAGCAGAGCGCTCATGCCATCAGCACCAAGACAGAATGGCTCTCATGCACACTTCGCAACCAGAGAAGCGCTCTCAATCACCTTCATGCAACCAAGACAAAGCGTCATCCCTCATGCACAAAACAATCCCTCCGAATGAACTTGCCCAGGACAGAGCGTCTCTATGCCCCTTCTGAACAGAAGAAATCCTCATCACCTCATGCACCAAGCAGAATGCGCCCCTGAATGCACACCTATCACCAGACGAGACTCGATGCCACTCGACACAGAAGAACGCTCCTGAATCACCCAGCCCACAGAAGCTCAATGCACACTCATGCACACAGCAAAGCTCTCGAGCACCCACCACAAGAAAGAAATGCGTCTCCTAATGCCCCTCTGACACAGACAGATGCGCCCTATGCACTCGCACACCAACGAATGCTCCTGATGCACCTCTGCAACCAAAGACAGAATGCATTCTGATGCACACATATGACACCAGAACAGCGCTCTCCTGAATGCACACCTTCATCACCCAAGAGGCAGAACCCCTGATGCAACCTTCATGCACACAAAGCAAACGGTCCTGAATCAACTCATGGCAGAAGACGAAATGCGCTCCGAGACACCATCAGCCAGAACAGAATGCCCTCCTGAAGCACTTCATGCGCCAAGGACAGAATCGCTCCATCACCCTCATGCACACAAGCGAAATGCGCTCCCTGAATGCAACCTCATGCCCAAGAGCAAAGCGGTCCTATGCCACCTTTGGCACAAAGACAATGCCTCCTGAGCACCTGCCCCAAGAGCAGAAATGCGCTCTCTGAATCACACCTTCATGCACACCAAGAGACAGAAATGCGCTCTCAATGCAACCTTCATGCACACCAAAAGGCAGAAATGCGCTCTCCTGAATGCACACCTTCATGCACACAAGAGGCAGAAATGCGAGCTCCTGAATGCACACCATCATGCACACCAAGAGACAGAAATGCGCTCTCCTGAATGCACACCTTCATGCGCACCAAGGACAGAAATGCGCTCTCAATGCACACCTTCATGCACACCAAAAGGCAGAAATGCGCTCTCCTGAATGCACACCTCATGCACACCAAGAGCAGAAATGCGGCTCCTGAATGCACACCTTCATGCACACCAAGACAGAAATGCGCTCTCCTGAATGCACACCTCATGCACACCAAAGACAGAAATGCGGTCTCCTGAATGCACACTAGCCAAGACAGAAATGCCTCTCCTGAATGCACACTTCATGCACACCAGAGACAGAAATGCGCTCTCCTGAATGCACACTCATGCACACCAAGAACAGAAATGCGTCTCCTGAATGCACACCTTCATGCACACAAGACAGAAATGCGCTCTCCTGAAACACCACCGAGACAGAAATGCCTCTCCTGAATGCACACTCATGCACACCAAGAGACAGAAATGCCCTCTCCTGAATGCACACCTTCATGCACACCAAGAGCAGAAATGCCTCTCTGAATGCACACCTTCATGCACACCAAGGCAGAAATGCGCTCCTGAATGCACACCTTCATGCCACGAAGGCAGAAATGCGCCTCCTGAATGCACACTCATGCACACCGAACAGAAATGCGCTCTCAATGCACACTTCATGCCACCAGACAGAATGCGCTCTCAATGCACACTTCATGCACACCAAGCAGAAATGCGCTCTCAATGCACAGCTTCATGCACCAAAGCAGAAATGCGCTCCTAATGCACACCTTCATGCACCAAGAGACAGAAATGCCTCTCCTGAATGCACACCATCATGCACCAAGAGACAGAAATGCGTCTCCTGAATGCACACCTTCATGCACACCAAGAGACAGAAATGCGCTCTCAATGCACACCATCATGCACACCAAAGGCAGAAATGCGCTCTCCTGAATGCACACCTCATGCACACCAAGAGCAGAAATGCACTCCTGAATGCACACTCATGCACACCAAGAGACAGAAATGCGCTCTCCTGAATGCACACCTCATGCCACCAAGGACAGAAATGCGTCTCGAATGCACACCTTCATGCACACCAAAGCAGAAATGCCTCTCCTGAATGCACATCTCATGCACACCAAGAGACAGAAATGCGTCTCCTGAATGCACACCTCATGCACACCAAGAGACAGAAATGCGTCTCCTGAATGCACACCTTCATGCACACCAAGAGACAGAAATGCCTCTCCTGAATGCACACCATCATGCACACCAAGAGACAGAAATGCACTCTCCTGAATGCACACCATCATGCACACCAAGAGACAGAAATGCGCTCTCCTGAATGCACACCTTCATGCACACCAAGAGGCAGAAATGCCCTCTCCTGAATGCACACCTTCATGCACACCAAGAGGCAGAAATGCGAGCTCCTGAATGCACACTTCATGCGCACGAAGAGACAGAAATGCGCTCTCCTGAATGCACACCATCATGCACACAAGAGACAGAAATGCGCTCTCCTGAATGCACACCTTCATGCGCACCAAGGGACAGAAATGCGCTCTCAATGCACACCTTCATGCACACCAAAAGGCAGAAATGCGCTCTCCTGAATGCACACCTTCATGCACACCAAGAGGCAGAAATGCGAGCTCCTGAATGCACACCTTCATGTGCACCAAGAGACAGAAATGCACTCTCCTGAATGCACACCTTCATGCGCACCAAGAGACAGAAATGCGCTCTCCTGAATGCACACCTTCATGCACACCAAGAGACAGAAATGCGCTCTCAATGCACACCTTCATGCACACCAAAGGCAGAAATGCGTCTCCTGAATGCACACCTTCATGCACACAAGAGGCAGAAATGCGAGCTCCTGAAGCACACCATCAAGCACACCAAGAGACAGAAATGCGCTCTCCTGAATGCACACCTTCATGCGCACCAAGGGACAGAAATGCGCTCTCAATGCACACCTTCATGCACACCAAAGGCAGAATGCGCTCTCCTGAATGCACACCATCATGCCACAAGAGACAGAAATGCGGTCTCTGATGCACACCTTCATGCACACAAGAGACAGAAATGCGTCTCCTGAATGCACACCATCATGCACACAAGAGACAGAATGCGGTCTCTGAATGCACACCTTCATGCAACCAGAGACAGAAATGCACTCTCCTGAATGCAATCTTCATGCACACCAAGAGACAGAATGCGCTCTCCTGAATGCACACCATCATGCACACCAGAGACAGAATGGGTCTCTGAATGCAACCTTCATGCACACCAAGAGACAGAAATGCCTCTCCTGAATGCAACATCATGCACGCCAAGAACAAAATGCACTCTCCTGAATGCACACCATCATGCACACCAAGAGACAGAATGCGCTTCCTGAATGCACACCTTCATGCACACAAGAGCAGAAATGCCTCTCCTGAATGCACACTTCATGACACCAAGAGCAGAAATGCGAGCTCCTGATGCACACTTCATGGCCGAGAGACAGAAATCGCTTCCTGAATGCACACCATCATGCACACCAAAGACAGAATGGCTCTCCTGATGCACACTTCATGCCACCAGGGACAGAAATGCGCTTCAATGCACACCTTCATGCACACCAAAAGGCAAAATGCGCTCTCGATGCACACTTCATGCAACCAAAGGCAGAATGCGAGCTCCTGAATGCACACCTTCATGTGCACCAAGAGACAAAATGCACTCCTGAATGCACACCTTCATGCCACAAGAGACAGAATGCGCTCTCTGATGCACCCTTCATGCACACCAAGAGACAGAAATGCGCTCTCAATGCACACCTTCATGCACACCAAAAGGCAGAAATGCGCTCTCCTGAATGCACACCTTCATGCACACCAAGAGGCAGAAATGCGAGCTCCTGAATGCACACCATCATGCACACCAAGAGACAGAAATGCGCTCTCCTGAATGCACACCTTCATGCGCACCAAGGGACAGAAATGCGCTCTCAATGCACACCTTCATGCACACCAAAAGGCAGAAATGCGCTCTCCTGAATGCACACCATCATGCACACCAAGAGACAGAAATGCGGTCTCCTGAATGCACACCTTCATGCACACCAAGAGACAGAAATGCGCTCTCCTGAATGCACACCATCATGCACACCAAGAGACAGAAATGCACTCTCCTGAATGCACACCATCATGCACACCAAGAGACAGAAATGCACTCTCCTGAATGCACACCATCATGCACACCAAGAGACAGAAATGCGCTCTCCTGAATGCACACCTTCATGCACACCAAGAGGCAGAAATGCCCTCTCCTGAATGCACACCTTCATGCACACCAAGAGGCAGAAATGCGAGCTCCTGAATGCACACCTTCATGCGCACGAAGAGACAGAAATGCGCTCTCCTGAATGCACACCATCATGCACACCAAGAGACAGAAATGCGCTCTCCTGAATGCACACCTTCATGCGCACCAAGGGACAGAAATGCGCTCTCAATGCACACCTTCATGCACACCAAATGGCAGAAATGCGCTCTCCTGAATGCACACCTTCATGCACACCAAGAGGCAGAAATGCGAGCTCCTGAATGCACACCTTCATGGCACCAAGAGACAGAAATGCACTCTCCTGAATGCACACCTTCATGCGCACCAAGAGACAGAAATGCGCTCTCCTGAATGCACACCTTCATGCACACCAAGAGACAGAAATGCGCTCTCAATGCACACCTTCATGCACACCAAAAGGCAGAAATGCGCTCTCCTGAATGCACACCTTCATGCACACCAAGAGGCAGAAATGCGAGCTCCTGAATGCACACCATCATGCACACCAAGAGACAGAAATGCGCTCTCCTGAATGCACACCTTCATGCGCACCAAGGGACAGAAATGCGCTCTCAATGCACACCTTCATGCACACCAAAAGGCAGAAATGCGCTCTCCTGAATGCACACCTTCATGCACACCAAGAGACAGAAATGCGCTCTCCTGAATGCACACCATCATGCACACCAAGAGACAGAAATGCGGTCTCCTGAATGCACACCTTCATGCACACCAAGAGACAGAAATGCGCTCTCCTGAATGCACACCATCATGCACACCAAGAGACAGAAATGCGCTCTCCTGAATGCACACCATCATGCACACCAAGAGACAGAAATGCACTCTCCTGAATGCACATCTTCATGCACACCAAGAGACAGAAATGCGCTCTCCTGAATGTGTGTAGCCCTGGTGTTAGGCACACGCAGTACCCTGGAGAGTGTGTGGCGAGACAGCAGTTTAATGCTAAATATTCATTCACTCGACATATACTAGACACACCCTTGGGGTAGTGGAGTATACTCTAGAGGGAGTGGTCAAGGTATGTGTTTGGAGTGATTTAGTCAGTCTGTGTCTGGACTGCAGAGAGAGAGGACGTCTGGAGGGAGGAAGCAGTCCAGATTGCTCTATCACCAGCTTTGGAAAGTGGAGTCTAGTATAGGTGTGTAATTCACCTTAGCCTAGTCAGAGCTGTACTTCATCAACATACACTGGAAGGAAAGAAGAAGTTTAGTGCAGAAAGTCTTCAGCATCCTGTCTAAAGGACGGTATCAGGTTCAGAGACGTGCTCCTGCCTATTGATAACTGAGCATCTGTAGCTAACTTCGAAGTAAGGAAAAGAAAGAAGTGACTGCTCGACCCTTGGCTAGTTTGAGTGCTTATGTTACCAGCGTGGACAAGGCGAAAGGCACAGTGGTTTATTGGATTAGTGCTTACGGATTGAACAAGTCCTGCACATTGCAACCGGTCACTGGGGACCGAAGGATCACTACTGTTTCAAGCAGAGTGGTAAGAAAACCAGGAATTTACCGGACCTTAGGTCGCGGCAAACAAGCCCCTTATAGTCAGTACGTAACTGGGGTCAGGGGAAGTGAAGACTTTGAGTCTCTGCAGGACAAAATAAGAATTCAGCTTCTTCGCAGGAAGGCTCCTAACACTAAGCTGACTGGGCAGGTACAGCTATAGATTAGCTGGAGATTTTGAGGGAACTACGCTTCAGGCTGGTTGTACTCGTTGTATTGGAAGTAAAGGAGGCCCCTAACTTGTCCAGCTGCTGTCTCAAGATACACTCTCCTTGGATCAGCCTCCCTGGGACCTGCCTGAACATCTTACAAGTAAAGGTATGGAAAGACGCTGACTGTGTGAGACTGTGTTCTTTATCTGCACCCGACTTCACAAATCCCATAGACTTTGAGGTACCAGTCCCACCTGTAGGGGACCCGACATCTAGCTGCCTCACCATCCCCTCAGAGATCTACAGCAGCGCTGGTACTAATTACCAGAATACTACAGGTGGCGTCACGAACTGTACATAAATCAATCCCCTGTAAATATATCCCCAACATACGCCAGACCGCCCGGGCCACAGACCGAGCCACAGCTACCTGTGACAATCCCATAGACTTCCATGGGCTCGGCTCTGAGTACCCCATTGCCCTGGTAACCCACAATTGTGGTGGCGGGTCGACACAACTTGGCGTCACGAACAGGATACGAAACTTGCAGCATTGCGAGCCCTGTGTGCCTGTGGAGTGTTTTTGTGAAAAAGGACTGTTTGCACTTTTGGCGCCAAAATCGCCATTTTTGTCGCCATATTCGCGCCCTCAGGCGCTGGAGAAGGTGGGCGTACCTTCGTGGGCGTCTACCCCCCTGTGGCGCGAAGAAAATGCCTGCCCTCTCAAAGTGCTATTACAACATGCGGTCCTGCCCTACAGCAAAGGAGGTCCGCCTCCTCTTCACCTTCCCTGCGAGGAGGAGGAGACGCAAATCCCACCTCCACGGAAGAGACCGGATGTCTCCGCAGAAAGAAGAAAGAATCTTCTGGAACATCATGGAAGCAGGACGTGTGCAGCCGAGCAGGGAAGCGGAGGAAGGCAGGCCCCGTGCCCCAGCCAAGCTGCCACCAACACCGGAGTTATCCGTGATCCTGCACCTGCAACAGGCGTTGCTAGAAACAAAAGAAGAAAATGCACGCCTGAAGAAGATGGTCCAGCACCAACCTGGATTTGAAGAGATCGAGAGACGCCGGCGTACCCTGGAGCAGCGGAGGCTGTGGGACACGGTGATCTCTCCCCTCAACGACCCCCCACGATTCGAGTTACCGAAGATTCTGCTGCCCAAGGCGAAGGAGCAACCGGAGGCTGCCCCCGAAAGTACCGATCCTGATCCCACCGGTGAAGCGGTGGAGGCGAAGGAGGTTGAGGAGGTACCGCCAGTTCCGGAACGCCCGCCCGGCCAGGAGGCCGCAGCAGATGATCGGTCCCCGACAGGGACACCGGAGGGGTCCTGTCCGTCAATGATGGAGCAGCAACAGCAGCAGGTTAGTGCGTCCCCAACTGAGCCATTGCGCACACCTGCTTCCTGCTCTGCATCACACCAGCATTGTGCATCGACATCGCCCCTGCGTACACCTCCGTATCGCAATCGGTGATCTACTCTGCATCGCAATCGGCGATCTACTCTGCATCGCAATCGGCGACCCAATCTACATCGCAAGAGTCTGATGCGATCTCAATTGAGCCACTACAAAAGCCTGCTTTTTGCCCAGTATCTTATGCTGCAGCAGCGTCCCCGGAGGAGGATGGACCCTGCGGCCTAGAGGACCGGAGTGAACCGGCCCTGCAGATAACCAGCGATGATGACACCCTGCTGGAGCCCCCAACATCCCCACCAGCCCAGTGCACACCAGCCACACAGACCCCGATGGAGGAGTCGATGATCTTGGTGCTGGGCACTGGGCCCCGGAGTAGGAACGGTCCTGTGCGAGCATCGCATTGTCCAGCCCCCGGGGTGGAAAGTGTATTTGCAGAGAATGAATAGATAGTAAAGAAGAATTGGTGGGATCCATATCGGGTCTACCATAAGTAGAAAGTTTGAAATGTTTTATAAAGTTTTGCACAAATTATATAGTGAATATATATATTTCTAACTGTAGAATGCCCGGCTGGGTAAATGATAAATAGTAACCAGAAAAAGTTTTTGCACTTTAGTATTATGTGATTTGATATAATATGTCTTTGGTTTTACATTGGACTTGGAGGTTGAGGACTGTGCCAACCCAGAACTTACTTGTAAATAGTTGCGCTTCGGTGCCCTATCTTGGTTTTACATAAACCAGTACAACTACCTCTGAAAACAAAACCCGTGTGGTGTGGCACTGAGTGAGGTCTGCAATTGGATGTCCTGCAGCCCACCCAGGACCTACGTTGAAGGTTTGGTGCGGGTCCTTCACAAGTATATTGTATATTTATTGAATGCTATTTAATACTTTTGTATTTCTATAATGTTTGCAACGTTCAAGATATTCTCACCTCCCGGATGGGAAGAAGTTATTGTTTAATGTTACTGCATAAACAAAATGTCTCTTTTGTATTTTACAGCCCGGGAGTGCTGTCTTTTACCATGGGGGAATGTGTAGCCCTGGTGTTAGGCACACGCAGTACCCTGGAGAGTGTGTGGCGAGACAGCAGTTTAATGCTAAATATTCATTCACTCGACATATACTAGACACACCCTTGGGGTAGTGGAGTATACTCTAGAGGGAGTGGTCAAGGTATGTGTTTGGAGTGATTTAGTCAGTCTGTGTCTGGACTGCAGAGAGAGAGGACGTCTGGAGGGAGGAAGCAGTCCAGATTGCTCTATCACCAGCTTTGGAAAGTGGAGTCTAGTATAGGTGTTGTAATTCACCTTAGCCTAGTCAGAGCTGTACTTCATCAACATACACTGGAAGGAAAGAAGAAGTTTAGTGCAGAAAGTCTTCAGCATCCTGTCTAAAGGACGGTATCAGGTTCAGAGACGTGCTCCTGCCTATTGATAACTGAGCATCTGTAGCTAACTTCGAAGTAAGGAAAAGAAAGAAGTGACTGCTCGACCCTTGGCTAGTTTGAGTGCTTATGTTACCAGCGTGGACAAGGCGAAAGGCACAGTGGTTTATTGGATTAGTGCTTACGGATTGAACAAGTCCTGCACATTGCAACCGGTCACTGGGGACCGAAGGATCACTACTGTTTCAAGCAGAGTGGTAAGAAAACCAGGAATTTACCGGACCTTAGGTCGCGGCAAACAAGCCCCTTATAGTCAGTACGTAACTGGGGTCAGGGGAAGTGAAGACTTTGAGTCTCTGCAGGACAAAATAAGAATTCAGCTTCTTCGCAGGAAGGCTCCTAACACTAAGCTGACTGGGCAGGTACAGCTATAGATTAGCTGGAGATTTTGAGGGAACTACGCTTCAGGCTGGTTGTACTCGTTGTATTGGAAGTAAAGGAGGCCCCTAACTTGTCCAGCTGCTGTCTCAAGATACACTCTCCTTGGATCAGCCTCCCTGGGACCTGCCTGAACATCTTACAAGTAAAGGTATGGAAAGACGCTGACTGTGTGAGACTGTGTTCTTTATCTGCACCCGACTTCACAAATCCCATAGACTTTGAGGGACCAGTCCCACCTGTAGGGGACCCGACATCTAGCTGCCTCACCATCCCCTCAGAGATCTACAGCAGCGCTGGTACTAATTACCAGAATACTACAGGTGGCGTCACGAACTGTACATAAATCAATCCCTGTAAATATATCCCCAACATACGCCAGACCGCCCGGGCCACAGACCGAGCCACAGCTACCTGTGACAATCCCATAGACTTCCATGGGCTCGGCTCTGAGTACCCCATTGCCCTGGTAACCCACAATTGTGGTGGCGGGTCGACACAACTGCACACCATCATGCACACCAAGAGACAGAAATGCGGTCTCCTGAATGCACACCTTCATGCACACCAAGAGACAGAAATGCGCTCTCCTGAATGCACACCATCATGCACACCAAGAGACAGAAATGCACTCTCCTGAATGCACACCATCATGCACACCAAGAGACAGAAATGCGCTCTCCTGAATGCACACCTTCATGCACACCAAAAGGCAGAAATGCGCTCTCCTGAATGCACACCTTCATGCACACCAAGAGGCAGAAATGCCCTCTCCTGAATGCATACCTTCATGCACACCAAGAGGCAGAAATGCGAGCTCCTGAATGCACACCTTCATGCGCACGAAGAGACAGAAATGCGCTCTCCTGAATGCACACCTTCATGCACACCAAGAGGCAGAAATGCGCTCTCCTGAATGCACACCTTCATGCGCACCAAGTGACAGAAATGCGCTCTCCTGAATGCACACCTTCATGCACACCGATAGACAGAAATGCGGTCTCAATGCACACCTTCATGCACACCGATAGACAGAAATGCGGTCTCAATGCACACCTTCATGCACACCGATAGACAGAAATGCGGTCTCAATGCACACCTTCATGCACACCAAGAGGCAGAAATGCCCTCTCCTGAATGCATACCTTCATGCACACCAAGAGGCAGAAATGCGAGCTCCTGAATGCACACCTTCATGCGCACGAAGAGACAGAAATGCGCTCTCCTGAATGCACACCTTCATGCACACCAAGAGGCAGAAATGCGCTCTCCTGAATGCACACCTTCATGCGCACCAAGTGACAGAAATGCGCTCTCCTGAATGCACAACTTCATGCACACCGATAGACAGAAATGCGGTCTCAATGCACACCTTCATGCACACCGATAGACAGAAATGCGGTCTCAATGCACACCTTCATGCACACCAAGAGACAGAAATGCCCTCTCCTGAATGCACACCTTCATGCACACCGATAGGCAGAAATGCGACCTCCTGAATGCACAGCTTCATGCACACCGATAGGCAGAAATGCGACCTCCTGAATGCACAGCTTCATGCACACCAATAGGCAGAAATGCGCTCTCAATGCACAGCTTCATGCACACCGATAGGCAGAAATGCGCTCTCAATGCACAGCTTCATGCACACCGATAGACAGAAATGCGCTCTCAATGCACAGCTTCATGCACACCGATAGACAGAAATGCGCTCTCCTGAATGCACACCATCATGCACACCAAGAGACAGAAATGCGCTCTCAATGCACACCTTCATGCACACCAAGAGACAGAAATGCGCTCTCCTGAATGCACACCATCATGCACACCAAGAGACAGAAATGCGCTCTCCTGAATGCACACCTTCATGCACACCAAGAGACAGAAATGCGCTCTCCTGAATGCACACCTTCATGCACACCAAGAGACAGAAATGCGCTCTCCTGAATGCACACCTTCATGCACACCGATAGACAGGAATGCGCTCTCAATGCACAGTGTGAGACAGTGAGAGTATGTGTGTTGAATGGGGTGTACATTTCACCTAGATACTTTGCTGACTGGTATAAGGGAAATGTATGGCTTTGTAAACCTAGTGGTAGAGAAAGGTCACTACACCTTACATTCAGTACACACTTGCAGCTCAGGCCTGAAACCACTCAGCTGTTAATTAGGAGACCAGAAGTAGGTGTCTGCGAACACAGACAGAGAGCTCGCTTAGTCTGGACAAGGAGTCCAGGCACAAGAAGGAGTCTCCAGGAGTATGAGCTGTCTCAGTCTGGGTGCTCGATGTACCCCGGACACAGGAGTAGTCTCTGTGAAAATCCATGCTGGTAGTTGCTGAATAGGAGGGGAGCTCTCTCAAGTCTGGACGTTGAAGGTGCCTTCAGACACAAGGAGGAGACTCTGTGAAACTCCATGCTGGTAAATTCTGAACATATGTGTTGTTTTGGCCCAGGCTGTTAGAGTCTGGTCCCAGGTAGATAGGGAAATCTATCTAAGTGTAGTAAGTGGCTGGACAAGCCCAGGTCTTATGTTTATGATTTGGTTTTGATTATGTTCTGTTTGCTGTAGACTTTAATAAAACTGGTTGCGGCCAGTTTTTACCAGAACTGCTGTCTGTGAATGAACTGTTTCCGTGCCACTCCGTCTACCCGGACGGCGATCCCAGAGCTATATCCCCTGAAAAGCTTACAATTGGTGCTGGAATGTGCGTGCAGCAGCAGAAAAAAAAAAAAAAAGTGTCAGCAAAAACGTCTGATTGGAGCATTCTTAAAGAGACAGTAGCCCTAATAGAGTTTGCAGAGAAAAAAAAAAAAAAAAAGTGTCTGCACAGCAAGGCTGAATTTTCTGTGGAAAAGACTGTGGAGTGTGTATGTCTTGAGTGAAGACTGCCGTTGTTGAGACAGAGAAGTCTGACAGCATGGATGACAGCATGGAGGCGCTGTTTGAACAAATGGCGCAAGTTAATGTGCAGCATAAGACTGCCGTGGTTGAGTCAGATAAGTCCGGCAGTATGGAGGAGCTCGTTGAGTACCTGGTCCAGGCCCAGCGGAGCATGCAGCAGAGCATGGAGCGGCAGCGCCTGCAGCACCAGCAGCGCATGCAGCAGGCCCAGCAGCAATTCCTGCAGCAGCAGCAGGAGAATAACCGGTTGTTTTTTGAGCAGGTTGCAGCACTACAAAAGACTTGCAGCGCATCGTCCCAAAGTAATGTTGCAAAGTCACCTGCATTGTCCGCTGTAAAGAAGGCGGTAAGACGGTCCCTGAAAAAGATGACACCTCGTGATGATGTGGAGGTATATCTCACTAGGTTTGAGGGACTGGCAGAGAAGGAGAATCTGCCCCTATCTGAATGGGCCATGATGGTCACACCCTATCTGATTGGAGAACCCCAAAGGGCCTATGCTGACCTGAGCGAGCAGGACAGCCAAGACTATGCCAAGCTGAAAGCGGAGATTCTTACCCGGCTGGGTGTTACGGTGACAGCCCGTGCCAGGGGAGTTCATGACTGGAGATGCAGTTGGGAGTCTGCAGTCAGCAAACCTGATTATGGAGTTGAAAAGGTGATAGTGGACCGCTTCACCCAAGCACGTCCTCCTGAGGTACAGCCAGAGGTCGGACAAAGAGACCACCAGGACGCCAATCGTCTGGTCAGCCTGATGGAGAGGGCCTTCGCCACCAAGGACTGCCTCCGTGACCAGCCGTCTGAGAGGTCGTCACTTCGGAGTTCCTGGATGCCGAACTCTCCCGGTAAGAGCGTTCCAGCTGTGGGGTCGTGTGGGTGGGAGAGTGTGATGGACAGTGTTGGAGATGTCATGAAATTGCAGCCAACTGTCCAATAGAGGGGGAGCCTATGTGTTGTGATGTTGGCGGATCCCTCTCTCCCTGCGCAGAGCCTGTGTGTGTGTCCACCTCAGCCGAAGAGACTGGACCACAGGGGTCCCCGGTGGTTGTAAATGACTGCCCAGCACAGGCCCTCTTGGACTCAGAGAGTCCAGTGACTTCCGTATGGGACAGCCTGATTGATAGGGACTTCATCCCTGATAAACACCTGAGTGTGGTGTGTGTCCATGAAGACACCAAAGTCTACCCAGAGACTGTCGTGGACTTGATCCCCAAACGCGGGGAGGTTTCATGTGAAGTGGGGGTAGTGAAGAACCGGGGGCACCCCGTCATATTGGGTAATGACTTTCCCCGATCTCTGGGTCTCTGGGGGAAAAATGTTTCTGATGGACAGTGTGATGAAGCTCCTATTGAGGGTGCGCAGTCCCGAGGGGCGGAACACAATGCTAGTGGGCCGTTAAACTTATGTGATAATGATGATGATGATAATGATGATGATGATCATGATAATGATGATGACCATGATAATGATGCTGATGCTGATAATGATGATGATCATGATAGTGATGATGATACTGATCATAATCATGATAATGATATTGATAATAATGATGACTGTGATAGTGATGAAATTCCTTTGCAGGTGATGGTGGGAGACGAGGATGGTGGTTCTCGGGAACCGAGTGTCCCTGACTTACCTGTGTCCTGTGACAATTTTGAGAGAGAACAATGGCGAGACCCCACTCTTAAAACGGCACAGGAAAATATAATTGTTCTAAATGAGGTTTCCCAAGAGCCTGGCTCTGAGGAGAGGTTTCCTCATGTTGCCATAAATACTAACCTGTTGTATAGGGACACTGAAGTCCAGGGAGAGGTCGTGAGCCAGCTCCTAGTACCTGAGCTATATAGAAGTATAGTGCTGGGGTTGTCACATAGTCACATACTTGAGGGACCAGATGGTGAAGTTAATGTTGTGGATGACATGTTAACTAAGGTTCCAGATCAGGATGTGAATGAGAACGAATTGTATACCCCTGAAAGTGAGCAGGATGAGAATGAATTGTATAACCCTGAAAGTGAGCCGGATGTGGCTGAGAAAAAGGGGTCAGACAGGGATAGTGGTAGTGATAGTGAATCATCTGATGACAATAAAGCAACCAGTGTAAATGAGGAAGGCATGGTAGCAGAGGAGGTTGAGAGTCCTGAGAAGAAAGCTGATGCTGACCTTACAGCCGGACAGAAGATGGCATCTGAAGATGTTTTACAGTTGGCCGGTTCCCTGGCGAAGACCAAGGTGAAAGGAGGAGAGCTGAGCTTTGAAGGCAGGACTCTGAGACTGAACACAGCACAAGTGGAGGCTGTTGGAAGTGGGAAGTTGTCAACGTGTGGTGTGGATCTGCATCATGCCAGGGACTCTGAGGGAGATGCTGCAGAGGTGGAAGGAGCCATAGAAGTGGTAGTCACCAAGCCAGATGCCTCATCAGAAGCTGAGGTCTCAAGTTAAGCTGTGAGGAGCAAGACTGAAGATATGGGGACTGACTCTGTCCAGGAATCTGTTTCTGCCGAAGACAGCGGCGTGGACGGGTTATGGTTCGGATCAGTAGCTGCAACTCGTGAAGCTCAGGCTGGAAGTTCGGCGCCAGGAGCCCCAGCGGTGTTCCCGAGTGACACCAAGGATCTGGATAAAGCACAAGATGAGATTTTGAGACATCAGGCTGGCATTGGTGAGCTCAAGCGCACTTTCATGGAGTCTACATCGGAGCCACGTCCCAACAAATGGGAAAAGCGATGTGTCACTCCGTTGCCGCTGCAGACACACGGGAGCTCAGATGGGATGCAGAACGTGGTGGAAGAGAAGAATCCGGCGGGTTCTGAGTATACAGATGCAGCTATCAAGGAGAACTTGAAAGCCGGAATAAATGGAAATATTGGAGACCATAATGATGTGACTGAAGAGGTAGAATGTAAGACTGACGGTAGGGCTTCTGAGCATGTTCTACCAGAAGAGCCTGAAGAAGGGGCCGAAGACATAAAAGACGTCCAACAGGTACCAGATGAATTGATGACTTCTCAGAAAAAACTCCAAACTGTGATGAAGGAGTGTGATGAAAGCCATGAGCATCTTCGTGAGAAGGTCAATGAAGTAAAAGGAAGGATACAGGGAATCTCTTCGTTGCAAGAGCAAATGCTGCTCAATAAGTCTAAGGCTCTATATAAGAATGCTGTTGTCACGGTAGAACATTACAATTCAGCTGGAGACTTAGCGGATGAATTATGTGTACTGCAAAAGAAAAACGATCAGCTCCTTCTACAGTCCCAATCATTTGAACAGTGTAGCTTAAAGTGGTCAGAGACCATGGCAGAGGAGCTTAAGGTCTGTGAAATAGACTTTATGAGTCAACCGATATTCAAGAAAATAGATGTGCTAAAGAGGGTTCAAGGGGAACTAGAGAAAAGTGAAAAACCCCTATACCTTCTGTGATAGTTGGTGACACATGGTCAGTGCACCAAGGACAGGAGGTACGTGAGTTTCTGAGGAAGAGTCAGCAGAAGTGTTCTGATGTGCCGGGTCGTACTTCTCTGGCCAGGCACTATATCGAAACTGAGCCCGGCCCTAAGGTCAAGATGAAACCGTGCAGGATACCCGAGGCCCGCAGAGAGCATAGGCCTGGGAGGGTACAGGGTAGTGCGGATGCTTCAGATGAAGAGAAAGCTGATGTTGGCTATGGCTCAGGTGAAGATACAGATGACAGTAGTGAAGATGAAGCTGATGAGGGCCATGACTGGTCCAGAGTTCACTGTCTCTTTTGGATTGTTGACCAGCCCTCCGGTCTGGATGACCAGCCCTCCGGTCTGGAGAAGAGGGGGGGTATATGTGAGACAGTGAGAGTATGTGTGTTGAATGGGGTGTACATTTCACCTAGATACTTTGCTGACTGGTATAAGGGAAATGTATGGCTTTGTAAACCTAGTGGTAGAGAAAGGTCACTACACCTTACATTCAGTACACACTTGCAGCTCAGGCCTGAAACCACTCAGCTGTTAATTAGGAGACCAGAAGTAGGTGTCTGCGAACACAGACAGAGAGCTCGCTTAGTCTGGACAAGGAGTCCCAGGCACAAGAAGGAGTCTCCAGGAGTATGAGCTGTCTCAGTCTGGGTGCTCGATGTACCCCGGACACAGGAGTAGTCTCTGTGAAAATCCATGCTGGTAGTTGCTGAATAGGAGGGGAGCTCTCTCAAGTCTGGACGTTGAAGGTGCCTTCAGACACAAGGAGGAGACTCTGTGAAACTCCATGCTGGTAAATGCTGAACATATGTGTTGTTTTGGCCCAGGCTGTTAGAGTCTGGTCCCAGGTAGATAGGGAAATCTATCTAAGTGTAGTAAGTGGCTGGACAAGCCCAGGTCTTATGTTTATGATTTGGTTTTGATTATGTTCTGTTTGCTGTAGACTTTAATAAAACTGGTTGCGGCCAGTTTTTACCAGAACTGCTGTCTGTGAATGAACTGTTTCCGTGCCACTCCATCTACCCGGACGGCGATCCCAGAGCTATATCCCCTGAAAAGCTTACAACAGCTTCATGCACACCGATAGACAGAAATGCGCTCTCAATGCACAGCTTCATGC
This sequence comes from Oophaga sylvatica, assembly GCA_033576555.1. Taxonomy (NCBI): domain Eukaryota; kingdom Metazoa; phylum Chordata; class Amphibia; order Anura; family Dendrobatidae; genus Oophaga; species Oophaga sylvatica. Next base: position 16,901 of record JARQOD010008040.1, read on the forward strand.
ACACCAAGAGACAGAAATGCGCTCTCCTGAATGCACACCTTCATAGAAAACTAGATCTGAGCTGAAAAAGTAAGTTAATGTGTATGCAAAATGTAAATGCATATTAACACATGACCATTACACAGAAAACCAGGCACAAAAAAACAAATATCCAAAAATGAAATAAAAAATCTTTTTGCAAAAATGCATGAAGGTAGTAATAATAATAAGGGTATTTAGTAAACATAATTTTGATCAAAATAATGTACAAGCCATCCCGCCACGTCAAGGCAAACCCTTTGTGGGACAGTCCTACTCTAATATTGAAAACCTTTCCACTTGTCAAGTGACGTAAATGTAAACAATATTATTATTACTACCTTCATGCATTTTTGCAAAAAGATTTTTTATTTCATTTTTGGATATTTGTTTTTTTGTGCCTGGTTTTCTGTGTAATGGTCATGTGTTTTATATGCATTTACATTTTGCATACACATTAACTTACTTTTTCAACTCAGATCTAGTTTTCTATGTAGTTCATGGTGCATTCTGTGCATATAAGGGTGTGACCGCCCTCTTTTCTGAGTTGAGAAAATCCATCCTGTCTGGCCAGAGCTTCAACTGGTGGGTTCAGTCTCTCTGCCCTTGTTCACATTTACGTCACTTGACAAGTGGAAAGGTTTTCAATATTAGAGTAGGACTGTCCCACAAAGGGTTGCCTTGACGTGGCGGGATGGCTTGTACATTATTTTGATCAAAATTATGTTTACTAAATACCCTTATGATTATTACTACCTTCATGCATTTTTGCAAAAAGATTTTTTATTTCATTTTTGGATATTTGTTTTTTTGTGCCTGGTTTTCTATGCACACCTTCATGCGCACCAAGGGACAGAAATGCGCTCTCAATGCACACCTTCATGCACACCAAAAGGCAGAAATGCGCTCTCCTGAATGCACACCTTCATGCACACCAAGGGACAGAAATGCGCTCTCAATGCACACCTTCATTCACACCAAAAGGCAGAAATGCGCTCTCCTGAATGCACACCTTCATGCACACCAAGAGACAGAAATGCGCTCTCCTGAATGCACACCTTCATGCGCACCAAGAGACAGAAATGCGCTCTCCTGAATGCACACCTTCATGCACACCGATAGACAGAAATGCGCTCTCCTGAATGCACACCTTCATGCACACCGATAGACAGAAATGCGCTCTCAATGCACAGCTTCATGCACACCAAGAGGCAGAAATGCGAGCTCCTGAATGCACACCTTCATGCACACCAAGAGGCAGAAATGCGCTCTCCTGAATGCACACCTTCATGCACACCAAGAGACAGAAATGCGCTCTCCTGAATGCACACCTTCATGCACACCAAGAGACAGAAATGCGCTCTCCTGAATGCACACCTTCATGCACACCGATAGACAGAAATGCGCTCTCCTGAATGCACACCTTCATGCGCACCAAGAGACAGAAATGCGCTCTCCTGAATGCACACCTTCATGCACACCAAGAGACAGAAATGCGCTCTCCTGAATGCACACCTTCATGCACACTGATAGACAGAAATGCTGTCTCAATGCACAGCTTCATGCACACCGATAGACAGAAATGCGCTCTCAATGCACAGCTTCATGCCACCAAGAGCAGAAATGCGCTCTCCTGAATGCACACCTTCATGCGCACCAGAGACAGAAATGCCTCCTGAATGCACACCTTCATGCAACCATAGACAGAAATGCTTCTCAATGCACAGCTTCATGCACACCGATAGACAGAAATGCGCTCTCCTGAATGCACACTTCATGCCACAGATAGACAGAAATGCGTCTCCTGAATGCACAGCTTCATGCGCACCAAGACAGAAATGCGCTCCTGAATGCACACTTCATGCACACGATAGACAGAAATGCGCTCTCAATGCACACTTCATGCACACCAAGAGACAGAAATGCGCTCTCTGAATGCACACTTCATGCACACCAAGAGACAGAAATGCGCTCTCTGAATGCACACTTCATGCACACCGATAGCAGAAATGCGCTCTCCTGAATGCACAGCTTCATGCACACCAAAGACAGAAATGCCCTCCAATGCACACTTCATGCACACCGAGCAAAATGCGCTCTCCTGAATGCACACCTTCATGCACACCGATAGCAGAAATGCGCTCCAATGCACAGCTTCATGCCACCGATAGACAGAAATGCGCTCTCAATGCACAGCTTCATGCACACCAAGAGACAGAAATGCGCTCTCAATGCACACTTCATGCACACCGATAGACAGAAATGCGCTCTCATGCACACTTCATGCACACCGATAGGCAGAAATGCGTCTCAATGCACAGCTTCATGCCACCATAGACAGAATGCGCTCTCTGAATGCACAGCTTCATGCACACCAAGAGACAGAAATGCCTCTCCTAATGCACACCTTCATGCACCAAGAGACAGAAATGCCTTCTAATGCACACTTCATGCACACCGATAGGCAGAAATGCGCTCTCTGAATGCCACGCTTCATGCACACCAAGAGACAGAAATGCGCCTCCTGAATGCACAGCTTCATGCCACCGATAGCAGAAATGCGCTCTCAATGCACACTTCATGCACACCAAGAGACAGAAATGCGCTCTCAATGCACAGCTTCATGCACACCATAGCAGAAAGCGCTCTCCTGAATGCACACCTTCATGCACACCGATAGACAGAAATGCGCTCTCAATGCACAGCTTCATGCCACCGTAGCAGAAATGCGCTCTAATGCACACTTCATGCACACCGATAGACAGAAATGCGCTCTCAATGCACAGCTTCATGCACACCAAGGCAGAAATGCGCTCTCTGAATGCACACCTTCATGCACACCATAGACAGAAATGCGCTCTCAATGCACACTCATGCCACCGATAGACAGAAATGCGCTCTAATGCACAGCTTCATGCACACCAAAGCAGAAATGCGCTCTCAATGCACAGCTTCATGCACACCAATAGGCAGAAATGCGCTCTCAATGCACAGCTTCATGCACACCATAGGCAGAAATGCGCTCTCAATGCACAGCTTCATGCACACCGATAGACAGAAATGCGCTCTCAATGCACAGCTTCATGCACACCAATAGCGAAATGCGCTCTCAATGCACAGCTTCATGCACACCATAGCAGAAATGCGCTCTCAATGCACAGCTTCATGCACACCAATAGGCAGAAATGCGCTCTCAATGCACAGCTTCATGCACACCAATAGCAGAATGCGCTCTCCAATGCACACTTCATGCACACCGAAGACAGAAATGCGCTCTCAGCACACCTTCATGCCACAGAGACAGAAATGCGTCTCTGAATGCACACTCATGCACACCGAAGACAGAAATGCGCTCTCAATGCACACTTCATGCACACCAAGAGACAGAAATGGCTCTCCTGAATGCACACCTTCATGCACACCGATAGGCAGAAATGCCCTCTCTGAATGCACACCTTCATGCACACCAAAGACAGAAATGCGCTCTGAATGCACACCGATAGACAGAAATGCGCTCTCAATGCACACCTTCATGCACACCAAGAGACAGAAATGCGCTCTCCGAATGCACACCTTCATGCCACCGATAGCAGAAATGCGCTCTCCTGAATGCACACCTTCATGCACACGATAGCAGAAATGCGCCTCAATGCACAGCTTCATGCGCACACCAAGGCAGAAATGCGCTCTCCTGAATGCACACCTTCATGCACACCAAGGACAGAAATGCGCTCTCCTGAATGCACACCTTCATGCACACCAAGGACAGAAATGCGCTCTCCTGAATGCACACCTTCATGCACACCGATAGACAGAAATGCGCTCTCCTGAATGCACACCTTCATGCGCACCAAGAGACAGAAATGCGCTCTCCTGAATGCACACCTTCATGCACACCAAGAGACAGAAATGCGCTCTCCTGAATGCACACCTTCATGCACACCGATAGACAGAAATGCGCTCTCAATGCACAGCTTCATGCACACCGATAGACAGAAATGCGCTCTCAATGCACAGCTTCATGCGCACCAAGACAGAAATGCGCTCTCCTAATGCACAGCCTTCATGCACACCGATAGACAGAAATGCGCTCTCAATGCACAGCTTCATGCACACCATAGAGCAGAAATGCGGCTCCTAATGCACAGCTTCATGCGCACCAAGAGACAGAAATGCGCTCTCCTGAATGCACACCTTCATGCACACCAAGACAGAAATGCGCTCTCTGAATGCACAGCCTTCATGCACACGATAGACAGAAATGCGCTCTCAATGCACAGCTTCATGCACACCGATAGACAGAAATGCGCTCTCAATGCACAGCTTCATGCGCACCGATAGGCAGAAATGCGCTCTCCTGAATGCACAGCTTCATGCACACCAATAGGCAGAAATGCCCTCTCCTGAATGCACACCTTCATGCACACCGAAAGGCAGAAATGCGCTCTCAATGCACAGCTTCATGCACACCGATAGGCAGAAATGCGCTCTCCTGAATGCACAGCTTCATGCGCACCGATAGGCAGAAATGCGCTCTCAATGCACAGCTTCATGCACACCGATAGACAGAAATGCGCTCTCAATGCACAGCTTCATGCGCACCGATAGACAGAAATGCGCTCTCAATGCACAGCTTCATGCACACCGATAGACAGAAATGCGCTCTCAATGCACAGCTTCATGCGCACCGATAGGCAGAAATGCGCTCTCAATGCACAGCTTCATGCACACCGATAGACAGAAATGCGCTCTCAATGCACAGCTTCATGCACACCGATAGGCAGAAATGCGCTCTCAATGCACAGCTTCATGCACACCGATAGGCAGAAATGCGCTCTCAATGCACAGCTTCATGCACACCAATAGGCAGAAATGCGCTCTCAATGCACAGCTTCATGCACACCGATAGGCAGAAATGCGCTCTCAATGCGTGGAGACGCAGCACTTGGGAATAAAGGCAACAACTTACCACAGGCAGAATACAGACAAAGGATGGAGAGTCAGAAATGCGCCCTTCTGAATGTGCGCCTTAGGGCCTGTGCACACATTGCGGATTTGCCTGCGGATTTTTCCGCGCCGAAACCGCACCTCTTGGCAGAAACCGCAGGCGCGGTTTTGATACGTTTTTTGGCGCGGTTTTGATGCGTTTTTTGGCGCGGTTTTGACGCGGTTTTGACGCGGTTTTTCTCATGCGGTTTTGTATGCGGTTTTTACAGCTAAATAAAGATATGTTGTTTAAGAAAAAAAAAAAAGATTTGTGATGTCATTTCTTGTCCAACCTCTTTTACGTTTGTCCAACCCACACTCCATTACACACACACAGATAGAGATAGGCCGGCGTCACACTTGCGCACCTTCATGCGCACCAAGGGACAGAAATGCGCTCTCAATGCACACCTTCATGCACACCAAAAGGCAGAAATGCGCTCTCCTGAATGCACACCTTCATGCACACCAAGAGACAGAAATGTGCTCTCCTGAATGCACACCATCATGCACACCAAGAGACAGAAATGCGCTCTCCTGAATGCACACCTTCATGCACACCAAGAGACAGAAATGCGCTCTCCTGAATGCACACCTTCATGCACACCAAGAGACAGAAATGCTGTCTCAATGCACAGCTTCATGCACACCGATAGACAGAAATGCGCTCTCCTGAATGCACAGCTTCATGCGCACCAAGAGACAGAAATGCCCTCTCCTGAATGCACACCTTCATGCGCACCAAGAGACAGAAATGCCCTCTCCTGAATGCACACCTTCATGCACACCGATAGGCAGAAATGCGACCTCCTGAATGCACAGCTTCATGCGCACCGATAGGCAGAAATGCGCTCTCAATGCACAGCTTCATGCACACCGATAGACAGAAATGCGCTCTCAATGCACAGCTTCATGCACACCGATAGACAGAAATGCGCTCTCAATGCACACCTTCATGCGCACCAAGAGACAGAAATGCGCTCTCCTGAATGCACACCATCATGCACACCGATAGGCAGAAATGCGCTCTCCTGAATGCACACCTTCATGCACACCGATAGACAGAAATGCGCTCTCCTGAATGCACAGCTTCATGCACACCAAGAGACAGAAATGCGCTCTCAATGCACAGCTTCATGCACACCAATAGGCAGAAATGCGCTCTCAATGCACAGCTTCATGCACACCGATAGACAGAAATGCGCTCTCAATGCACACCTTCATGCGCACCAAGAGACAGAAATGCGCTCTCCTGAATGCACACCATCATGCACACGAAGAGACAGAAATGCGCTCTCCTGAATGCACACCTTCATGCACACCGATAGGCAGAAATGCGCTCTCCTGAATGCACAGCTTCATGCACACGAAGAGACAGAAATGCGCTCTCCTGAATGCACACCTTCATGCACACCGATAGACAGAAATGCGCTCTCAATGCACACCTTCATGCGCACCAAGAGACAGAAATGCGCTCTCCTGAATGCACACCATCATGCACACGAAGAGACAGAAATGCGCTCTCCTGAATGCACACCTTCATGCACACCAAGAGACAGAAATGCGCTCTCCTGAATGCACACCTTCATGCACACCGATAGGCAGAAATGCGACCTCCTGAATGCACAGCTTCATGCGCACCGATAGGCAGAAATGCGCTCTCAATGCACAGCTTCATGCACACCGATAGACAGAAATGCGCTCTCCTGAATGCACAGCTTCATGCGCACCAAGAGACAGAAATGCGCTCTCCTGAATGCACAGCTTCATGCACACCAAGAGACAGAAATGCGCTCTCCTCAATGCACAGCTTCATGCACACCAAGAGACAGAAATGCGCTCTCCTGAATGCACACCTTCATGCACACCGATAGACAGAAATGCGCTCTCAATGCACAGCTTCATGCGCACCGATAGACAGAAATGCGCTCTCAATGCACAGCTTGATGCACACCGATAGACAGAAATGCGCTCTCAATGCACAGCTTCATGCACACCGATAGGCAGAAATGCGCTCTCAATGCACAGCTTCATGCACACCAATAGGCAGAAATGCGCTCTCAATGCACAGCTTCATGCACACCAATAGGCAGAAATGCGCTCTCAATGCACAGCTTCATGCACACCGATAGACAGAAATGCGCTCTCCTGAATGCACAGCTTCATGCGCACCGATAGACAGAAATGCGCTCTCAATGCACAGCTTCATGCACACCGATAGACAGAAATGCGCTCTCAATGCACAGCTTCATGCACACCGATAGGCAGAAATGCGCTCTCAATGCACAGCTTCATGCACACCAATAGGCAGAAATGCGCTCTCAATGCACAGCTTCATGCACACCAATAGGCAGAAATGCGCTCTCAATGCACAGCTTCATGCGCACCGATAGACAGAAATGCGCTCTCAATGCACAGCTTCATGCCCACCGATAGACAGAAATGCGCTCTCAATGCACAGCTTCATGCCCACCGATAGGCAGAAATGCGCTCTCAATGCACACCTTCATGCACACCGAAAGGCAGAAATGAGCTCTCAATGCACAGCTTCATGCACACCAATAGGCAGAAATGCGCTCTCAATGCACAGCTTCATGCACACCGATAGACAGAAATGCGCTCTCAATGCACAGCTTCATGCACACCAATAGGCAGAAATGCGCTCTCAATGCGTGGAGACGCAGCACTTGGGAATAAAGGCAACAACTTACCACAGGCAGAATACAGACAAAGGATGGAGAGTCAGAAATGCGCCCTTCTGAATGTGCGCCTTAGGGCCTGTGCACACATTGCGGATTTGCCTGCGGATTTTTCCGTGCCGAAACCGCACCTCTTGGCAGAAACCGCAGGCGCGGTTTTGACGCGGTTTTGATACGTTTTTTGGTGTGGTTTTGATGCGTTTTTTGGCGCGGTTTTTCTCATGCGGTTTTGTATGCGGTTTTTACAGCTAAATAAAGATATGTTGTTTAAGAAAAAAAAAAAGAGATTTGTGATGTCATTTCTTGTCCAACCTCTTTTACATTTGTCCAACCCACACTCCATTACACACACACAGATAGAGATAGGCCGGCGTCACACTTGCGAGTGTGATGCGAGTAAGTCGCACGATTTTCTCGCATCAACACCCGGCACGGCCGCCCACTCTCGGACCCGAGTGTGCGGCTGCATGTATTTCTATACATGTACTTCTATGCAGCCGCACACTTGGGTCCGAGAGCGGGCGGCCGTGCCGGGTGTTGATGCGAGAAAGTCGTGCGACTAACTCGCATCACACTCGCAAGTACGACGCCGGCCATAGATAGATAATAGATACCAGTAGTTAGATAGATAGATAGAAAATACATAGATAGATGGATAATAGATAGTTAGAAATATATATAGAAAGATAGATATAGAGATAGACAGAAAGATATCTAGGTAGATAGATAGAATGGTACATAAATAGTTAAAGACACACACGCGTACACACACACAAAATAACGCAATAGTTAATAATAAAAAAAAAATATAGGAAAAAAAATGGCGTGGGCTCCCGCGCAATTTTCTGCGCCAGAGGGGGAAAGCCGACAGCCGGGGCCAATATTTCTAGCCTGGGAAGGGGTTAATACCCATGGATCTTCCCAGGCTATAAATATCAGCCCGCAGCTAGCCTTCACTGGCTATTAAAATAGGGGGACCCCCCCCCCCAAAAAAAAATGACGTGGGGTCCCCCTATAATTTATAGCCAGAAAGGCTAGGCAGACAGCTGCGGGCTGATATTCATAGCCTAGGAAGGGGCCATGGATATTGGCGCCCCCCCTGGCTAAAAATACCAGCACCCAGCCGCCCCAGAATTGGCGCATCTGTACGATGCGCCAATTCCGGCACTTAGCCCCTCTCTTCCCACTCCCCTGTAGCGGTGGGATATGGGGTAATAAGGGGTTAATATCACCTTGCTATTGTAAGGTGATATTAGGCCCGGTTAATAATAGAGAGGCGTCAATAAGACGCCTATCCATTATTAATCTTATATTAATAAAGGGTTAAAAAAAAACACACGCATAAGAATAAATTATTTTAATGAAATAAAACAACACGGTTTTCATTACTCTTTATTATACGCTCAGATCCAAGCGAAGCCCTCGATCTCCTGTAAAAAAACGTAAAAAAATAAAACAACCGTATACTCCCTGTCCGACGCAGTCCAATTAATAACGAGGGTCCCACGACGGTCTCCCCTATAGAACAGTGACATCAGGTGATGCCACTGTTCTGTAGGGCCTCCCAGTGATGCACTGACAGGAGACAATGGCTCCTGCAGTGCATCACTGAGTTCATTCTCTCACTTTATGGCAATGCTGCATGGGAATTTTCTCACCCAGCATTGCTGTGAGAGAATGAACTGTCGTGAAGTCATTCTCTCCCGGCGGCAGAGGCAGAGCAGTACAGATCGATGGCGTCGGGGAAGAGGTGAGTATGTGCTCTATGTTATGTGTTGTATGTCATGTGTATGTTATATGTTCTGTATGTCATGTGTATGTTATATGTTGTATGTCATGTGTATGTTATATGTTGTATGTCATGTGTATGTTATATGTTGTATGTCATGAATGTTGTAACATACATGACATGCAGAACATATATGTTGTATGTCATGTGTATGTTATATGTTCTGTATGTCATGTGTGTTATATGTTGTATGTCATGTGTGTTATATGTTGTATGTCATGTGTGTTATATGTTGTATGTCATGTGTGTTATATGTTGTATGTCATGTATGTTATATGTTGTATGTCATGTGTATGTTATATGTTCTGTATGTCATGTATGTTATATGTTCTGTATGTCATGTGTATGTTATATGTTCTGTATGTCATGTATGTTATATGTTGTATGTCATGTATGTTATATGTTCTGTATGTCATGTATGTTATATGTTGTATGTCATGTGTATGTTATATGTTCTGTATGTCATGTATGTTATATGTTGTATGTCATGTATGTTATATGTTGTATGTCATGTATGTTATATGTTGTATGTCATGTATGTTATATGTTCTGTATGTCATGTATGTTATATGTTCTGTATGTCATGTATGTTATATGTTGTATGTCATGTATGTTATATGTTCTGTATGTCATGTATGTTATATGTTGTATGTCATGTATTTTTTTTTTTACATTCAGCACATTAGCCGGATGATGGGACTACTACTGTCCCATCATTGGCTAATGTGTCAGTCACTGTCACTGTAGCAGGCATCGCCGGATGGGACTTGTAGTCCCATCCGACGATGCCTGCATACACGGAGACACGCACACAGGCCCACACACCGCCGCACATACACAGCCCCGCACACCGATCGCGCACACAGCCCCGCACACCGATCACGCAGACACCGGCACACCGATCACCGCCCACACACATAGCGCCGCACACTATACACGCCCACGCACTTCCCTACTCCTGAACTGCAGCGGTTTCACCCGCAGCAAACCCGCAGATCTTTTTGAGATCTGCGGTTTTGCTGCGGAAGTGCCCGACTCAATGCAAGTCAATGGGCGCCGAACCGCTGCAGTTCCGCACAAAGAATTGACATGCTGCGGAAAATAAAACGCGGCTAAACCGCGCGTTTTTTTCCGCAGCATGTGCACAGCAGACATGCGGTTCCCATTAAATTACATTGCATGTGCACTGTGCTGCGGGTCACCCGACATGAAATGACACTTGGTGTACATAGGGTTAACCATGTCTTTTCATGTCCTTTGCTATCTAATTTGCGCAAACAATTAAATCAGACTATGTGTGCAAAATTTCACACCTGTAGGGGTTAATTAAAGGTGTAAATTCGTAGCAAAAAAGTCCGTTTTTTTTTACAACGAATTTACACCTTTAATTAACCCCTACAGGTGTGAAATTTTGCACACATAGTCTGATTTAATTGTTTGTGCAAATCAGATAGCAAACGACATGAAAAGACATGGTTAACCCTATGTACACCAAGTGTCATTTCATGTCGGGTGCTTCTGTCTTTTCACTGAAGCCGACTTTACCCGGCAATTGAATCAGAGGATATTTTACTATGTAGAAGTGTATAAACTATACATATATGTATATATATATGTCACAATGACATGTATATATATATATATATGTATTCTATGTGTGTATATTTAGTGTTTACAAGGAAAGAATGGGGTTTTTTTAGTTGCGATATTTTGTTCCCATAGACTTACATGGGACTTCCGGTATCGGTATCGGGTATCGCCGATATTTTAGTGATATCGGCGATACCATTCCGATTCCGATACTTTAGGATATCGGAAAGTATCGCTCAACTCTACCCTCAAGTGCTTCACACAAGTTTATAATGCCTGGGTGTGAAAAAAAAAAAAAAAAACAATTTTCCACAAAAAGGATTTTTTAGTCCCAAATTTTTGATTTTTCCCAAGGAAATTGGACCCCAAAAGTTGTTGTCCAATTTGTCCTGAGTATGCTGATTCCCCATATGTGGGGGGGGGAACTGTTTGGGCGCACGGCAGGGCTTGGAAAGGAAGCAGTAACGTTTTGGTATGCAAACATTGATGGGGTCATGTTCCGTTTGTAGTGCTCCAGATGAGCATAAACAGTGGAAACCCCCCACAAGTGACCCCATTTTGGAAGCTAGACCCCCTAAGGAACTTATATAGATCTTTTGTGAGCACTTTGAACCCACAAAATTTATCTCTTAGTCACTAATTTTTTATTTTCCCAAAGGCAACAGGAGAAATTGGACCACAAAAGTTGTTTTCCAATTTGTCCTGAGTATGCTGATACCCTATATGTGGGGGGGAACCACTGTTTGGGCGCATGGCAGAGCTCGGAATGGAAGGAGCACCATTTGACTTTTTCCAACCAAAATTGGCTGGAATTGAGATTGGACGCCATGTTGCATTTGGAGAGCCCCTGATGTGCCTAAACAGTGGAAACCCCCCACAAGTGACCCCATTTGGGAAACTAGACCCCCTAAGGAACTTATCTAGATCTTTGGTGAGCAATTTGAACCCTCAAGTGCTTCACACAAGTTTATAACGTAGAGCCGTAAAATTAAAAAATCATATTTTTTCTACAAAATTGATCTTTTCACCCCAATTTTTATTTTTCCAAGGGTTACAAGACTCCAAAAGTTATTGTGCAATTTGTCCTGAGTACGCTGATACCCCATATGTGTGGATAAACCACTGTTTGGGTGCATGGCCGAGTTTGGAGGGGAAGGAGCGCCGTTTGACTTTTTCAACGCAGAATTGACTGGATGCCATGTTGTGTTTGGAGAGCTCTGCCTAAACAGTGGAAACCCCCCACAAATGACCCCATTTTGGAAACTAGACCCCCTAAGGAACTTATCTAGATGTGTGGTGAGCACTTTGAACCCCAAAGTACATCACAGAAGTTTATAACGTACAGCGGTAAAATAAAAAATCCTTTTTTTTTTTTTTACAAAAATGATTTTTTCGCTCCCAATATTATATTTTCACAAGGGTAACAGGAGAAATTGGACCCCAAAAGTTGTTGTCCAATTTGTTCTGAGTACACTGATACCCAATATGTGGGAGTAAACTACTGTATGGGCGCACGTCGGGGCTCGGAAGGGAAGTAGTGACGTTTTGGATTGCAGACTTTGATGGAATGGTCTGGGGGCGTCATGTCGCATTTGGAGAGCCCCTGATGCGCCTAAACAGTGGAAACCCCCCACAAGTGACCCCATTTTGTAAAATAGACCACACAAGGAACTTATCTAGAAGTGTGTTGAGCACTTTGAACCCCGAAGTGCTTCACAGAAGTTTATAACGTACAGCTGTAAAAATAAAAATTCTTTTTTTCTTTACAAAAATGATTTTTTCGCCCCCAATATTTTATTTTCACAAGGGTAACAGGAGAAATTGGACCCCAAAAGTTGTTGTCCAATTTATCCTGAGTATGCTGATACCCAATATGTGGGAGTAAACTACTGTATGGGCGCACGTCGGGGCTCGGAAGGGAAGTAGTGAAGTTTTGGATTGCAGACTTTGATGGAATGGTCTGGGGGCGTCATGTCGCATTTGGAGAGCCCGTGATGCGCCTAAACAGTGGAAACCCCCCACAAGTGACCCTATTTTGGAAAATAGACCCCACAAGGAACTTATCTAGAAGTGTGGTGAGCGCTATGAAGCCCCAAGTGCTTCACAGAAGTTTTATAACATACAGCCGTAAAAACAAAAAAATCATTTATTTTTTACAAAAATGATTTTGTCGCCCCCAGTTTTTTATTTTCCCAAAGGTAACAGAAGAAATAGGACAAATTGCACAATAACTCTTGTGGTCCAGAGTACGCTGATACCCCATATGCGCGGGTAAACTACTGTTTGGGCGCATGGCAGAGCTCAGAAGTGAAGGAGCACCGTTTGACTTTTTCAACTCAGAATTGCTGGAATTGAGATCAGACGCCATGTCACATTTGGAGAGCCCCTGATGTGCCTAAACAGCAGAAACCCACCAATTCTAACTCCACCCCTAACCCTAACACACCTCATTTATATCATTTTTTTATGTTTTGGCGCTTTTATAGAATAAAAACAATTTTATATAAAAAAATATTATTTTGCATCGCTTTATTCTGCGAGCTATAACTTTTTTATTTTTTCGCTGATAATGCTGTATGATGGCTCGTTTTTTGCAGGACTAGATGACGTTTTCAGTGGTACCATGTTTATTTATATCTGTCTTTTTGATCGCGTGTTATTCCACTTTTTGTTCGGTGGTATGATGATAAAGCATTGATTTTTTGCTTAGTTTTTTTTTTTTTTTTAAGGGGTTCACTAAAGGGGTTAACTAGTAGGACAGGTTTATAGGGGGGTCGTTATGGACGCGGCAATACCAAATATGTGTACTTTTATTGTTTTGTTTTTTTATTTACAGGAAGAAATGAATTTATTGGGGAATATTTTTTTTTTTTTTTATGATTTTTTTTACCACTTTTTATTTTTATTTTTTTTACTTTTTTACTTTGTCCCAGGGTGGGACATCACAGTATTTTATCAGATCGCTGGTGTGACAGTGTGCGCAGCACTCTGTCACATCAGCGATCGCTCAGGCATCGCTGCAGGCTTCCTCAGCGCCTGCTCTCAGCAGGCACTGAGGAATCCGCCTCCTGCAGGACCCCGGCATCATCTTTGATCCGGGGACCTGGAGGGAGAACGGACCCTCGGAACAGCGTGCCACATCGCGCTGCTCTGAGGGTCTCAGGGGAGCGCGCAGGGAGCCCCCTCCCTGCGCGATCCTCCCCTGTGCCCCCGGTATACCGCGATCATGTGCCGGGAGCGGTCCGTGACCGCTCCTGACATAGTGCTGGGTGTCAGCTGTGATAAACAGCTGACACCCGGCCGCGATCAGCTGCGCTCCCCCCGGGAGCGCAGTTGATCGCCCATGACGTACTATTCCGTCCATGGGAATTAGGTCCAGGGTCACATGGACGGGATAGTACGTCGGATGGAATAAAGGGGTTAAGAGACTTGATGTCACGTCGCCGTTGGATTCAGTGGCTGGTGTTCCTGCCTCGGCCGCTGGGAGGCGCTGGACTCCTTTGGCTGGTGGTGCCGGTGATAGGAGAGCAGTATCCTCATATGGTTCCTCTCCTTTGACGCCGGCCTCTGTCGCTGCGCATCGCCATGTTTCACCTGTGGGTAATGTTGGCGACAGAGAAGAGGTCCCTGCGCAGGCGTCTGGTGGCGTAGGCTTCGCTCTTCTGTCAGAGGTGAAGTGGTTGGTGTCAGTCATGCATCACCATCTGGCCTGGTTCTGGGGGCGGTCCAGATGAGGTCATCAGACTGTGAGCCTGTGAGAGGTAGCCATGCCCTTCAAATGCCTTGGAGCCTGGCTTGCAGGCCGCCAAATATAGTCTTGGTTTCCCCAGTGTGCTAGTTTGTTTTGCTATTGTATCTCTGACCGTTGCCTGAATTTCTGACCCTTCTACTGCCTGCCGAATTTGTACCTTTGCTACCCTCCTGGTTTTGACCCTTGGACTTCTGACTACGCCTTTGGTCTCGCTTTTTATTCCCTTCCTAGCGTCCTTCCTACTCCAGTCCACTGCTCTCATAGGCAGCTACCCCCTGGGCTTCGCTGTAATTCCAGATCCCTGTATAGGGGTAAAGGGTCTCGGGGTTTCTCGGGGTGTTGTCTTACCTGCAGTTCAGACCTGCAGTGGGCGGACGTCACACTTGAATTGTAATGAATGTACTGCGACATTAAACTATACTGTTCATGTTCATGAGGACTCTATTAGTTGTATCTGTGTGAGCAAGTGGATCCATCATGTGCCTGAGGAAGCTGCAGTACATCGTCACACTGATTAACGGTTCCCCTAGAGTGCCAAAGAATTCATGAGACCTGTTCCACCCCTATCTGAACCTAGCGGCGTGCACGTAACATATAGATATATAAATATTCACTTATATTTGTTTTGTGTGTGTAAACATTACTTTAGAACATGGTATGTGATGATCATATGGTATTCAATGGAGTATGTAAAAGAAGAGGTTGGACAAAGAAATGACATCACAATTCTTATATTTTGTTAAATAATATATCTTTATTTAGCTTTCAAAAACGCATACAAATCCTCATGGAAAAAACGCATGAAAACCCCCATCAAAAATGCATAAAAATCACATAAAAAATGCATCAAATCTGCAAGGATTTTTACCTGCATTTTCTGCCAAGAGAGGAAGAATCTGCGCCTAAAATTCCACAGGCAAATGTGTGCACATACCCTAACAGAAATAAACACTTGAAATAGATTACTCTGTTTGTAATGACTCTATAGAATATATATAGTATATATGTATATATATATATATATATATATATATACACACACAGTACAGACCAAAAGTTTGGACACACCTTTTCATTTAAAGATTTTTCTGTATTTTCACGACTATGAAAATTGTACATCCACACTGAAGGCATCAAATCTATGAATTAACATGTGGAATTATATACTTAACAAAAAAGTGTAAAACAATTGAAATTATGTCTTATATTCTGGGTTCTTCAAAGTAGCCACCTTTTGCTTTGATGACTGCTTTGCACACTCTTGGCATTCTCTTGATGAGCTTCAAGAGGTAGTCACCGGAAATGGTCTTCCAACAATCTTGATGGAGTTCCCAGAGATGCTTAGCACTTGTTGGCCCTTTTGCCTTCACTCTGCGGTCCAGCTCACCCCAAACCATCTCGATTGGGTTCAGGTCTGGTGACTGTGGAGGCCAGGTCATCTGGGTCATCAGGTCATCTGGCGTAGCACTCCATCACTCTCCTTCTTGGTCAAATAGCCCTTACACAGCCTGGAGGTGTGTTTGGGGTCATTGTCCTGTTGAAAAATAAATGATGGTCCAACTAAACACAAACCGAATGGAATAGCATGCCGCTGCAAGATGCTGTGGTAGCCATGCTGGTTCAGTATGCCTTCAATTTTGAATAAATCCACAACAGTGTCACCAGCAAAGCACCCCCACACCATCACACCTCCTACTCCATGCTTCATGGTGGGAACCAGGCATGTAGAGTCCATCCGTTCACCTTTTCTGAGTCCAACAAAGACATGGTGCTTGGAACCAAAGATCTCAAATTTGGACTCATCAGACCAAAGCACAGATTTCCACTGATCTAATGTCCATTCCTTGTGTTCTTTAGCCCAAACAAGTCTCTTCTGCTTGTTGCCTGTCCTAAGCAGTGGTTTTCTAGCAGCTATTTTACCATGAAGGCCTTCTGCACAAAGTCTCCTCTTAACAGTTGTAGTAGAGATGTGTCTGCTGCTAGAACGCTGTGTGGCATTGACCTGGTCTCTATTCTGAGCTGCTGTATACCTGCGATTTCTGAGGCTGGTGACTCAGATAAACTTATCCTCAGAAGCAGAGGTGACTCTTGGTCTTCCTTTCCTGGGGCTGTCCTCATGTGAACCAGTTTCTTTGTAGTGCTTGATGGTTTTTGCAACTGCACTTGTGGACACTTTCAAAGTTTTCCCAATTTTTCGGACTGACTGACCTTCATTTCTTAAAGCAATGATGGCCACTCGTTTTTCTTTACTTAACTGCTTTTTTCTTGCCATAATACAAATTCTAATAGTCTATTCAGTAGGACTATCAGCTGTGTATCCACCAGACTTCTGCACAACACAACTGATGGTCCCAACCCCATTTAAAAGGCCAGAAATCCCACTTATTAAACCTGACAGGGCACACCTGTGAAGTGAAAACCATTTCCAGTGACTACCTCTTGAAGCTCATTAAGAGAATGCCAAGAGTGTGCAAAGCAGTCATCAAAACAAAAGGTGGCTACTTTGAAGAACCTAGAATATAAGACATAATTTCAGTTGTTACACACTTTTTTGTTAAGTATATAATTCCACATGTGTTAATTCATAGTTTTGATGCCTTCAGTGTGAATTTACAATTTTCATAGTCATGAAAATACAGAAAAATCTTTAAATGAGAAGGTGTGTCCAAACTTTTGGTCTGTACTGTATATTCATCAGTTAGCATTCAGTTCTGCTGGCTCCAGCACAGTGATACTTGCATTCAGGAGACAACTAGTGTCACCTGTCAGTGAATAGTTGGCACATGACAGCAAGTGTGCAGAGCGCCTCCTCGTGGTTATGTGATAACTGCTGGATCCGGCAGAGCCCGACCATGTATATATTATATTACATTGTATGTCTGGTGTCTGTATCATCTGGTATCTCCTCTATTCATTGTCTATGGAACTGATGGAAACAGCCGAGCGCAGCACTCAGCAGCTCTATAGATAATAAATAGAGCAGAGCCCGACCATGTACCGTATATACTCGTGTATAAGCCGAGATTTTCAGCACCTTTTTTCGTGCTGAAAATGCCCCCTCGGCTTATACACGAGTCATAGGGCAGAAACCAGCGGGGGAGGGGATGCCGCGGCAGGAGCCGGTGGCTGGGATCATACTCACCCCTCCCCGTGCCATCGCTGAGGGTCCCTGCAATCCTGCGTTCTCCCGTCTTCTTGCAGCTCTCCAGCACTGAGCGGTGATGTAATACCCGCTCATTAAGGTCATGTAATATGGACGCGACGCCACTCCCATAGGCGTGGCCTCCATATTCATGGCCTTAATGAGCGGTATTACATCACCGCTCAGTGCTGGAGAGCTGCAAGAAGACGGGGAGAACGCAGGATTGCAGGGACCCTCAGCGATGGCACGGGGAGGGGTGAGTATGATGGAGGAGAGGACAAGGAGCACGAGCAGGACGGGGGGGAAAACGGTGGACGGGGGAAGCATAGAGGAGGACGGGGGAAGCTGGAGCAGGACGGGGGAAGCATGGAGCAGGACGGGGGGGGAGATCGGTGGACGGGGGAAGCGTGGAGGACGGGGGGGAGATCGGTGGACGGGGGAAGCGTGGAGGAGGACGGGGGAAGCTGGAGCAGGACGGGGGAAGCATGGAGCAGGACTGGGGGAGATCGGTGGACGGGGGAAGCGTGGAGCAGGACGGGGGAAGCTGGAGCAGGACGGGGGAAGCATGGAGCAGGACGGGGGGAGATCGGTGGACGGGGGAAGCGTGGAGGACGGGGGGGAGATCGGTGGACGGGGGAAGCGTGGAGGAGGACGGGGGAAGCTGGAGCAGGACGGGGGAAGCATGGAGCAGGACGGGGGGAGATCGGTGGACGGGGAAGCGTGGAGCAGGACGGGGGAAGCTGGAGCAGGACGGGGGAAGCATGGAGCAGGATGGGGGGGGAGATCGGTGGACGGGGGAAGCGTGGAAGATGGGGGGGAGATCGGTGGACGGGAGAAGCGTGGAGGACGGGGGGAGATCGGTGGACGGGGGAAGCGTGGAGGAGGACGGGGGAAGCTGGAGCAGGACGGGGGAAGCATGGAGCAGGACGGGGGGGGAGATCGGTGGACGGGGGAAGCATGGAGGAGGACGGGGGAAGCTGGAGCAGGACGGGGGAAGTATGAAGCAGGACGGGGGGGAGATCGGTGGACGGTGGAAGCGTGGAAGACGGGGGGGAGATCGGTGGACGGGGGAAGCGTGGAGGAGGACAGGGGAAGCATGGAGCAGGACAGGGGAGGATGGAGGGCACAGAGGAGCACGGAGCAGCAGGACGGGGCATAGGAGGACGGAGAAGGAATGGGGGAGCACAGCGGAGGACGGAGCAGGAGGGGGGAGTACAGAGGAGAATGGGGGAGCACAGAGCTGGATGGGGGCAGCACAGAGCAGGAGGGCAGTTTATACACCTGGCTTATACACGAGTCAATAATTTTTCCCAGTTTTTTGTGGCAAAATTAGGGGGGTCGGCTTATACACGGGTCGGCTTATACACGAGTATATACGGTATATATTATATTACATTATACGTCTGGTATTTGTATCATCTGGTATCTGCTCTATTCATTGTCTATGTAGCTAATGGAAATAGCCAAGCGCTCAGCAGCTCTATAGATAATGAACAGAGCAGAAGCCGAGCATGAACAACTGCTCTCTCCAGAGCGTGACTGCATGCCCCTGTTCTCAGAATCTCTGGGGGGCCAGAGCTCGAATCCCCAGTGATCAGCAAGTTATCCACAATCCGATGGATCACACATCATGTACATAAAAAAAAAAATCTCTTTAAATCTTCTGCCTTAGGCTGGAGTCACACACAAGGTATAAAAACACGGACCGTATTTTATGGACGAGAATCGCACAAAAGTTCCCTGAACAGGGATCCATATGTCATCCGTGTGCAATGCGAGGATGTGATTTCCTCGCATCAAAATATCCGTGTGCCATCAGTATGGCATCCGTACGACGAGATTTTCTCGCCGGCTTGCAAAACCGACATATAATGGATCCAAATGACAGTATTTAAATCACAAAAGAAAGAATACATATACACACAAAGAATACATATATATATATATATTATATATATATATATATATACATGTCATTGAGACACATACAGTACAGACCAAAAGTTTGGACACACCTTCTAATTCAAAGATTTTTCTGTATTTTCATGACTATGAAAATTGTAGAATCACACTGAAGGCATCAAAACTATGAAGTATCACATGTGGAATTATACATTACATTTTACAAAAAAGTGTGAAACAACTGAAAATATGTCTTATATTCTAGGTTCTTCAAAGTAGCCACCTTTTGCTTTGATTACTGCTTTGCACGCAGAAAAGGTGAACGGATGGACTCTACATGCCTGGTTC